>JBBPCS010067866.1:0-16884 GCA_037974645.1 Hollardia meadi
ATCTATCTATCTATCTATCTATCTATCTATCTATCTATCTATCTATCTATCTATCTATCTATCTATCTATCTATCCGTACAAGTACTAGACACTGTTGTGGAGATGCATCCAATCTGCAATAAGGCGGTCTATTTCAATCAATCAATACTCATGCGAAGCTTGTTTGCAAACTCGGCTGTTTTTGCTCATGTAGCATTTCGGAAGCAAACTATCCTGCTGGCACACCAATCATATTGCTTCAGGACGGCTTTGTACAGGAACAGGGCAGAATAATCATGTTGGCAACCCCTCACTGCTGCTGCCAAGCCTTTCCACTACATTAGATGTTTGCCTCACAACATCGATGTATTAATGTCAGGGGTTGTGTACAAGGCAGCAAGGAAAAAGGACCCAAATGTAGACAACCAGGCAGGAACTGTTCAGTGATTTTAACGGTAAAATGACGACACAAAGGCTTACAGGGAAAGGCAGCATGTCCAGAGAGAAGCAGAGGAGAATCCACAGGTTAACAGGAATGTTACAGGTTACAGGCAGGCAGGGAGAAAAGGTGGAAATACAATGGCAAAAAGTAAGACTGACAACATGACAAACAACCTGTCTGTACTTAAAGGCACTTGTAAATACCTGAGTTTTTTTTTATCGTTTCATGCCACTCTCTACTTATACTCTACAGCAATTCAGAGGGAAATAGTGTACTTTTTACTTCATTACAATCATTTGATGGCTTTAGTTTACAATTGAATAGTTTTGCACACAAAGCATATGAGATAATGTTAGAAATACACTACAGTACAAACAAGTACATCTGAAACTATTAGTTGATGAATCTATTAGTTGAGTGACAGAAACTTAATTGACTCTTTTGATAAGTATTAGTTATTTTTTTCAAAAACTATTTAGACAGCGTCAGAATCTTGTCATCAGATCAATGTTTTTGAAGAATAAGAGAAACAAGAATAAGAGAACTACTTACTGAACAAGTTATTTTATAAACTTGACCACATAAACTTCAGTCAGCTTCCAATGAGGATTTTCAGTGAGGGTATTAACACATTCTACTATACCTCTATGATACTTGTACTCGTAAAAGATCACTTTAAGTGGATACTTGTTTCAGCCGAGTACTCATTCAATCCTGTAAACTATGTTGTGGAAAATAATCACCATCTGAGTCTGAAATCTCAATGGAATGTAGTTACACAGAGGTACAACTGCAATGAGAAGGAGGAAAGTGTGACAGTGTTATATTTAGAAACCGAGGCAGGTATAAGACCTCACTCAGGCAGCCTGAGGGTGTCTTTTAAGGAGAGGACATTGTTGGACACTGAGGCGTTATCTAATTCTGAAAATGAAAAACTTTCCAAACCTAATGTGCTACTTAACATTTGTCTGTGTCTTATTGATCTCAGTGTATTAAATTGAAAGACCTTATTTTTTTAATTGAAGCATAAAACACAGGCCTTTGTCACATGATTATATAATATGATGCTGTCACTTTTTAAAAGTTCTTTCTTTTAACATCCCTGTTAATGTTCCTCAAACTTGTACAACTTAGCCTCCAATAACTCTTGAGTCACTGCTGGTTTTGTAGGCCTTCAACCAAATTATTTTCCAAGACAAGCCATTGATACACCCATCAATACACACAGACAAGCTTTTTGAGGTGTACTCTCTCCTGTAATGTCTCTATGTCTAATGTTGTCTGCTTGCTGACCCCTTCATAAAATTCATCTACACCCATGAATCTTCCCCTGACCCTGTCATTGTTCAATCTGCTGAGCTTGTTGTCCTGCTGATGACAATCCTCTCTAGCGATAATAACTTGATAATTATGAAAGAAAGAAACAAGATATTAATTTGCTCCCACCAGATATTTTATATTTTTTGTACAAGATAAAAAATATCACCTTATGGTACCAACAACTAAGCTGGTTGCTGGTTTTGAAATGGGCCTGCTGGCGTTTAAAAAACAACAACCCCAGTCTATGACAACATACTGTTCTCCAAGGGTCAACGCTGCATCAAGGTGTTAGCTGCTTCCTCTAATATGCACATTGAGAGTGGGTTTTGGCTCTGATCATCATCTTTATGCTGAGCAAGATGGCGGGCTGATGTTTTGTTCTTTCAGATGTTTATGTCTTGGCATCTGCTGGCTGATAATCTACTAAATGATGCTGCTGTATGTGTTGGCATTGACATCGATAGTGAATCAATTTCTTGTAGTGGTTGAGCTCATTTTTCTTGTGCTGGTTCTTTGGCTTTTGATGTTTAGTGCTTTCACACTGTTGATTTACATTCATGTGAAATATGATCGTCTATGTTTGAGTATTTCTGTGTAAGTTTTATGGGCTGAACTTTATTTTCTTTTTTTGCTATTGATTTCGCCACGTGATGTTGTTTTGAGGTGTTTCCTATTGGCTCATTGTAAACCAGATCTCCAACAGAGGCTCTTGTCTTGCGCACAGCCCACTCATAAAAATTATTTCTTTTCTTACCATATTTGCATGAGAAACTCAACATGACGTCTGTCTCACATAAGATCTATTCTCAATCTTACATTCTCCCCACACATCATTCATTCTAAGAATTAAAAAACATTCCAGCTCAAACCAATGTGATTATAAGGCATCTTGTGTTGCCATTCTTCATATCATTATTACATCTAAACTGCTGAGTCGCCGTTATCCTGTTTCCTGCTGCACACATTGCTGCCTTCAGCTCATGTACTGATGGTCCTCTGCTGCTTATCAGAGTTACATAGCGTGTCACAAGAAGAGATTGTCCGCTGCAAGCCATACATTTTTGTGATTTTAATATGCATAATTATCTTTTGCTGCGTATCAGGTTGAATCCTTGGTTTAGATTTGTACATCTCATTTCACTTGATAGTTTATTCACCTCAGTCACTGGAGGTGGTTTGTGGGGAATGGCCACTTGGGAGCTTGTGCTGAGCCAGCACAGAGTTGATCCTACCTTAAAGCTAGTAGTTCCTTCTCTGTGTCTGTAGTGAAGTTCTGGGGAGGCATTGTCTGTCAGTGCTCAGGCAAAAAGGTGTCATTAAAAAAAAAAGTGTTGCAAATATGGGATAAACAACCCTCCTTTACCGGATTTTTCATTAACTGTTTATGAGACACTGTGGCCTTTCAGACAAGTCTTGTATTTGGGAGATGTTATGTTATATAGAGATGAGGGAAACATCACATCCTGTTGGGAAAAGGGCCAGAAAGGTGAAGGATTACGATTATGAAGCTGTGCCGATGCAGATTGGATTCCTCTATTATCTGGAGTGGCATAATTTTCCCAGGAGAGCTTACTTTTTCCTAATCCTCCAAGGCTGATTTTCCCTCTGTGCTATCTACTACTTTGTCTATAGGGAGCTTTTCCTATCTGCGTGCCTGTGTCACCATTTGTCCTGGAGAGAGACTTTATACTCGTCCAATCTGGATACTGACATTTTAGAGTAAAGTGAGTTTGTCTGGGAGGATGTACAAGTGTTTGAACACACACATGCAGTTAGTGTGCAATTGTTTATTTGATACTATGGAATAAATGTATCATTGGATACAGAAAAATATGAGATTTAACCTCTATGAGAGAGTTGTGCTATTGCCTCTCAAAATACTGTATGTGCATAATCTGATTGGTAAACGTGTAAAAAAAAAATATCTCCAAATCTGTATTCAGATTTGCAAGTGAAAATAAATGTGGAGACAAATCTGTAAATGCAACCCATCCTCATACCTCTTATGAATAAACAGGACGATTGCCATTGACTTCCAAAATTCTAACAGTACATGACTGGACAGGCATACAAGACCTTCATCATCAAGTGGTTAATGTTGGTCACAGACTGGTTAGATTCAGGCACCAAAACTACTGGGTTAGGTTAAGCAAAAGATGATGGTTTGAGTTAAAATAAGTACTTTAGTTTTGTTGCATGACGTAAGTTAAATATACTATGGAAGCTAAAATAACGAATTTCCTCAAATGGTGACTGGGGCCTTTATTTACCTCAACTGCAAAGGGAACCCAGTCCTTTATTAAAAGCAGGCTTACATTAGAGATAGGCCTAAAAACAACTTATTAAATGAATGTTATGGAAATGTGCATAATGCTGCACATTATAAAACAGGCACCAGGACATCATGCACCTTTGTTTTTTCCCATACACAAACCACACCAGAGTTTGCTTGGGAGCTGACTGATACCCCTTTTTTTTCAGGGATTCAATGGACCAGCTTAAATTAACACAACCAACCATCATCTAAATGCTGCTACATAGAAATGTATACCCTGTAAAGAACATATTGGAAGAAACTCTAAATACTTGGAAGTTTTTAGAAGTCTTTGCAAAGAGGAGTTATGCTAAATAGTGCCACATCCGCAATCAAAAGCCAGCTTTGGCCTTGAAGATCACATTTTCTCTGCACAATTAGTGGAACCAAACCACTAATCTACCTCAATCTCCTAGATGAAGTTAAGCTTTGCTGCGCTGATGGGTGGTAAAGATCTCCAACCTCCTCCCTTTTCCAGCGAAGCCCTAAACTCCCTACAGGAACAGGGAGGTTTGACCGAGGCCCACCACCTGGGTTTGGCTGGCATTGGAACATGCCTGCAGTGATAATTAATGAGAATTACCATTGCTGAGAGAGGCACTTTGGCAGAGGGGGTGAGAAAGAGGGAGAATTGGGCTGAGAAAGGATCATTGAGACATAATGATTGCAGTGAGGAAGACAGAGATGGAGGTGGTGGGAGGAGAGCTGAAAAGAGACTAATGTGATTATTTTGCTACTGGCAGGAGACACATAGCCTTGGCATTGGCAGTGTTTTTTCCCTACTGTCTGAGTGACAAATATAGTGCAGGTTCTCAGCAATACATCTCACAAATATCATGATTTATTTAACTTTAGTTCTCAGTTTTGCAAAAGAGGGATAAGTGGCATTGAAGCATATTGGGTGGGAGGTATTGGGTAGGTCGAGGCATTACGCGCTGACTGCTTTTTTCTTTTGAACAGCGAAAAGCCCCCCCTGTCCCCACTCAAATTCCAGTGCATAAAACGCTTTCTTAGTCTCAAGTACACTTGACTGGAGAAAGGAAATACCTGAGGCAACATTCACTGTGATGAAACAGATCCTCGGGAAAAAGGCCACGGAGCCCAAGTAAGTACAAACCAATGCAAATAATTAGTTCTGAGCTAATAGCCGCACACAGCAGAGTAAAGTGGACTTGCAGTGGAACAACTCTGGTCAGGTTCTCTCCACCAACTCATTAATTATAATACACTTTCTCACATGATTCATACTCAATTGTTCTGGGGGGAAAGAATGCTCGTTAATACATTCATTTTCCAGCTTTTTGCCTTTAACTAACCAACAAATACAGTACTGAACAATGTTTAATTAACTGCCAGCTTTTCCTTGCGTCAGGCCTCATTACAAAGAACAAACTTTACGCACTAGACTGACATACTTGCATACTTTCTTACTTTCTTTTTGAAGCATTTAGCAACAATATGGATTTGTCCCCTTCACCTTCTATAGTCTACTTTTGCACTTCCATTTTTACATGCCATGGCGTTTGCCTCTCAGTTTTGGGGTCTTTTTTCAGCCCGAGGTGGAACCTGCAGTCAGTACTCAGAGCGAAACAAAATCCTGTGACCTCCTCTGTATATTTTCTCTTGTATTTTCTATCAAAGTATTAAGTCTACTGTGGTCCCTAATGAAAAAACACATGCAATTCCACAAATAGTGAAGGTTTCAGCATTTTCAGCACTTACTGTTTGTCTTTGTTTTGTCCTTAGGGGCCACTGAATGTCTTTGTCAAGGAAACTAAAAGTGATTTTAACTACACAGCATTTCTTTCTATCTTCTGCCATGCTACATTTATTATTTGTATTTTTTGCTTGATTGATAAATACATTAATTACAAGAAATAACATTCATTTGCATTATATTTTGTACTTTAAGACCTTCAACTTCAACCAGTTGATACTAACTAAACCCCTGGTGAAGACACCTTCGAAGATATGCACCACAAACAAACTTGCACTTTCGTTTTGTTTTACAGTACATGCTGTCTTTGGGCCTTCTTTGTACTTTGATACTTTTCAGGAATTTAAATTTCTTTGTGGTGATTTGTGGATACCACAATCCATCAGTAGCTGCCAATTTTACACATTAGTACCTTGTAGTGGAGAGGATATAAACACCAGTGAAATCAGCTTTTATGGGGTGTTCAGTTAAAATAAAAACCCTCAGATACTTTTATGGCACAGGATTGGATGCCACTGAACAAAAAGGCACTTTGCTCTCTTCAATCTGTACTTGAGATGCTGTCGCAAGTGCTGAGAGCAGGTGGAGTCTCTCCGTTGAGTGTTTTTCCTTTCACAGTTAGACTCATCGCTGAAAGTAGGATCATTCTCCTCCCTCCAGCACTTTGGGCTTACTTTTTAGTTTTGCTCAAACTGAGGCTAAATATACCTGGACATAGCCAGCAGTTTGTCTAATGTGTCCTTCCATCAAAGACTTTTCAGTAGTGTGATGGTCAAGTTCAAAACTGCTACTGGAAAAACAGTGTGTTTGTTTTTGTGTTGTAGTCAAGCGTAAAATTCAGCCTTACAGAGATCACTGGTATTTCAGCTGGGCTTATACAATCTCTTTCATCCCAGTTGTCACAAATGATTATGTGTGGGCGATGCTGACCTTGAGAGTGGAGGTTTAGACCACCAGAAATGCCAGAGAGGTGCAGAAAATCCTATGACGCAAACAGAGCATGTACATTTTCCAAATCATAAAATTCTAAGATTACTTTGCTGCAACAGTTTGCCTGAACAAATCAATTCAGCAGTTTTCAGCATCTTGACAGGGTGTTTAAACATACTGTATATGTGCATTTCTACTGTGTATTTACTGAAGCGAGCTTGTGGTCACGTATGCTATACAATCACCCAGCCGTATAGGCAATAACAACAGACCATATTGGATTGCCTTGTTGTACTCTGCCTACAGTTGCAGCCATAAATTGCTCGGTGAATCTAACTGCCTCAACTTGTCTAAAAGAGAAAGGACACGGGGTCTCTGCAGCTATTGCATTATATTAGTATTTTCCATTTCCAATTGCTCTGTGCTGAACAGGTTTTTCTGACTCTGCCTGCACAAGTTATTTGCAACCAGCTGATGAGTGGAAAGTAAGACATTCAGGGTGTGTTTATGCGTCATCTTGACAATTTTATGCAGTGTTTTCAAGTCTGAAATTGATCTCATGGGCTGTCATTTCACACAGTTCAAGCTTTCTGTTGAGTATTCCTGATCTGTCCTTCCAACAACGCTGATACATATGATCAGGCCCGCTCACTGAAATGGCTGGGCCCCTAAAAAGTTCCAGTTAATGGGCCCTCCACAAGTAATCATATCAACATATGCTCACACTCTCTCACTCTGTCCTACATGCAGAATGTCTCTTCAACATCAATACATCCTCTTTTTCACAGGTGGTGGTGCTGGCTCTTTCACTGATGCTAGCAAGCCTTTGGCTAGTAATGTTACCTCCTGGCTATCGTTCACTTCTTCAGCCTGGCTGCTAGTGGAATTCTGAGCTGATTGAAAAACAGTTGGTAATTACATTATTTTTTGGGATCTAAAGCCCTTGCCATCTCCCTCTTTTTCCTTTCTACCATCGCAATTTATATGCAGGTCTTCGCATAGCAAGGAAATTCACTCCAACATTAGCTAGTGGTTTGTTTAGATCAGTATATTTTTCCGGCCCTTTGGCCGGACAATCTTTTGACATATTGAAGTTTTGACGTTGCATACGAAAAAACAAAAAAAAAATACTGAATGAATACAATTTTCAGGTGAGGGTTTAAAACCCCCCCCCAAAAAACAGGTTTCTTTTTTACTGAAGAAACAATAAATAACTTGTTTATTTTTGTTGTTTCTAATAAGTAATATTAAGTATTTAGTAGGTTCAGAATAAAATTTTGTTATCACTGTTTATGTTATGATGAATGTGATTTTTGTGGGCCTCCATGCCCCCCCCCGTTGCTGGGCCCTAGAAAGCTTTCCCCTTTCCTCTCCCTTATGGGCGGCCCTGCATATGATTGTGTTAGAAGATTAGTGAGTGTGTGGCTGCGCTCGGAGCAGACAGATGTTGCTGATCTGAGTTGAGGTAGAGGTTAGCAGCTGCTGGACAAAAGTGAAAGCAGTCTGTGAGATTACAAACAGCAGCACACTCTGCTCCACCAGGTTGCAAAGTGTCAGTGCCTTTTTATTGGCCATCAACCTTGCGTCTATTAAGCGTGTATTATCAAAAAGTATAACTCAACATTTGGGTGAGTGAAAAACGCCTCTAACATGCTTGCCGTCTAGACATGGGGTTCGTCGTACAGAAAAGGACGAATTCAGGTGACTTTTTTCATGTGACCTTCGTTGTCTTAGTCACGTGACCTACAGTGGCAGTTTCGTTTTGTTTTGACATGAAAACTACTTGGTTAGGTTTAGGAATAGATCATTACATTATGTGTGACATAACTTATGTTTCGTATGTGACGTAAGTTAAGTAGGTCAACGTTTCTTTCTGTTTCTCATGGCACAAGAACCCTGGTCTCCTGGGTGAAAGTCCTGCATTTGTTTGACCCATTCACCAACCCAAACTCCTCCAAGTGCGGACTTTCTCGCTCTTTGCACTGCATTGCCTAACATTTCTTTCTCTATAACATTTGTTATATAGATATAATGTATATTAATTAGATGACATGCAAAATTACTTAAAACACTGCTGGCCTAGCCTACTGAAGTTTATTACTTCATGTCTCAGTTTCTTTTTTTTCTTTTACAAGAACTTGTGTGGTTCAGATTTCTTGTAAACAGTAATGTCTTGTCACGTGACAGGAAGCAAACTCATTAAAACTTGACTTTAAATATGAATAAATGTGTCTTTTCTGCTTTTTGTATATGCATGGGAGCCACCTTGACATACTGAGGTAATGTGAATGAGCTTTAACAAGTCTGGTCTACTTTCAATACAATCCTTCATATATCCAACCCACTATCAATGACTCCATCTTACTTTTGATCTATGCATTTTACAGAAAAAGTTTTATGTGATGCAGACTCGCCTGATGGACACTAATGAATAGGAAGGGTCATAATGTTGATGGCTGACCTCAGTAGCAGGGGGTGAAAACATGATGCTACCTACACTTCCATGGTAATTGCTTCTTTGGTTTAATGAAATTCCTCTCACAGACAGTCCCTCACCTTGAGAAGGGTCCTTGCATGTGTTAAAGAAATAGAGGCAAAAGTTTCCTTCCCCTCTATGAGGAGAATAATCTAATTGTTTTCCTCTAGAACGTCTTTGACTGAATGGTGAAAAGAAATCCTTCTCACCTGAAATGCCCCACGGATTTCTGGGCTCGACGCAAAGCAAAGCAGGAAGACTGACGGCCTCTAACATTACGTCCATTCAAAACAGAGTTCAGATGAGGTGGAAAAATACCTACTTGCAAGGCCACATTAAAGCACCATGAGCTCCATGGCTACAACTTTTTTCAAGGCTCTAACCTCTCCGGGCACCATCGTCTCAACATTGGCTCCATCCAACCTGCACAAGCATAATCCACACTTGATTTACATACAATAATGCATCAACAATCACTCATGACTGCAGTTTAATTTTAAGGCACCAAATAAAAGTTATACAATTATAAACCCACAGTGAGTGAAGGATACATAACTTAGAGAAAATGTGTCACCAAAAGTTCGGCTCACTGTAAGTAAAGATTCATCTTTCACTCACATAATGCACGCATATGCACTCTTATACACATACACACACACAAACAGATGAAAGCAATCCCTTTGATTAATAAGTTCAAGTTTAAATGACCACAATAAAAACATGCACCGATGTCCAAAAACAAAACACATACTTTCCTGTGACATCAATGTTAAGTGACTGTTTTTTACACAAAATGTTGTCGAGCTAATTAGGTAGTTAGCTACCAGTGTAAGCAGGTGGTGATTCAGTCGGTGTCCTCCTGCTGCTGGAGGCTTTTCAGTTGTCCCAACCTCAGACCTACTTTACAACTTTGAAATATCCAGTCAGCTTTGGGATTTTTGTCAATAGCCATGATTCTCGCTGCAATTTCTCTCTTTGATTTTTGCTTTTTTGAGCCCCACTATCACTTTTGATATATATATGACACGAACCATCTTTGGTAAATTTTTGATATTTTTTGATATATTTTTGAAATAGCTAGAAATAGTTCGTTGAAAGCCTGTTACCATTGCGGTCTGTGTTTTTAGAGCTAAGCCTTTCCTTTATAAGCCAAACCAAACAGCTTATTATTTGTTTCTATAATGTAAATGTGTTTATCTTGCCATGGGTTTTTAGAGGAGGTCTTAGTATAAGTTTTAACTTCTGACATCTGCTACACAAGCTTTTGTTCACTTGAATGAATATATGTATATCTGTATATATGCAATCTCTTTATATATATAATATATATATAATCTGTAAATATCTTTTTGTACATATAACAAATTCTATAGTTGTTTTTTGAATGTGCAAACAAATAAAATAAGAAACAAAACACCAATTAAGAAAGGCAATTGAACAGATTATGAAGTCTGGTTGATAAACAAATCCAAACACTTAGCCAGTGGTACATGGTTTGAATTGGAAAGAACCCAGACTTAATGTCTGCTTTATCTGACAGAATAGCATATGAAATAGTGGTTTGTGTTTTTATCTTAACCACACATTATGAACAATGGAAAATATACTCATTTATGGTAATAGCGCAGTGATTCATAGAAGTGTTGGGACTTTTGAACCCTTTTAGCCACACCGTAAGCTAACAATAACACCACAAGGTAAACAACAGTTATTAAGTGCATTTAGATTTACGTCAGTGCTTCCAAGAATGAATAATGGGCTGATGAAATGCAGGTGTGCGTTTGATTAATACTCCTGCCTCTCCCTCTGTGTCTTGTGGCAGCTTACAGCCTCCTGTCCTCTGGGAGCAGAGGGAGGAAAGTCTAACAGAGTCTGACAGTCGTTGTAACCGCATTCTAATTAGATTATTCAACAACTATATTAATTCAGGAGCAAATCACTTTATTTACTTAGCATCAGACTGTCAGGCTGTGTTGTGGAAAGCCAGAGAAGCATAATCAGGTTTTAAGTGCCCTCAGATATTGGAATTGTATTAGCCAAAGTCAAAGACAAAATCCTGGCCAAGTATTGTGTAGGCAGGGGAGAGTCAGGAGGTGGGGCCTGGGGTTGGTCTGTGAATCTAAACATGTCCACAAGATCATACTTTAACCAACAACATTTACTAAAACTGCATTGATATACATCTAGGGTTAGGTATTTAGAATCAATATCCAAAGTGGAACTGCTGCCAAGTTTTAAAGGAACTGGGTATGTTGGGTAAGAAATATTATTGCTCATTTTTTGCTGAAAGTGAAGATTTCACCTGCATTCGCTGCAACATGTTACAAGAAAGCATTGCTCTTGATGTCCCAGAATCAGTGAGCTAATGGGATGGTGTACAGTTCAACTGTAGATCTTGAGCCAATGAGAAAAGAGCAGGCTCCCATATGGGATATATCACACATGACCCCCTGAGCTCCTTTCTATTTTCTCTTCACTTCATGGTTCAATTCTACCTTGTAGAAAGCGGTATAATGTACACAATAAAGACCGACTAGCTGTACATGATCCCTTATGTAGAATATGCAACACAGTTGCATAGCTTGATAGCTTCCTCTATTTTAGACTCTCCTTTCATCAGCACTGTCAATTTAGTTATTCACCTCAGTAGAACTCGACCTGGAAGATTTGCGATCAGTTGCAGTGATTCCAATAAAATTATTTTGATGCAAAACTCAATTTTAATTCTTCTGTGAACAGGCAGCTTAAATCTACTAAAAAACAATGTGGCTTTAGCTTCCAAAGTCATTTCTTTGTTAAATAATATGGCAAGAATCTGAACCAGGATTTGATAAGAATCTAGACATAATCAAAATCTGATCAATATCCAAACACATTTATTCCACATGGCAGCATTTAAAATAAATGGGACTAATAGAGTGAGCTGTGAGTCAACAGTGCAGTTGCAGGTATTGAAATTACTCACTGTTGGATGCCTCCACAGCTCCCCCAGGAAACCCTCAGAAACCAGCACTTGTGCAAGTTTCTGCTGATTTGTGCCAAAGCGGAGATGTTGATTTAAACTTCCTACACCCTGACAAGCCTGGACCCACAGAAATTGATTTCACTTGGCAGTTGGAAGTCCTTGACAATTGGGATCCACATCATCCTTTGATGATGAACCTATTGGGCTCCTCGATCGTGTTCCCCTCCATCTTGCTGATATCCACCCAAATCCTCTCAGATCAACTTTTGTGTCCAGGGACTTGGCCCGGGCTTCATTCAGAATGCAGCAACTGCTTCTTTCACCTTGATGTTTCAACAACTAGCTCTCTCAAGGTTGATGCGATTGTGATACAGTCAGGCAGTGTTTGCCATGGAGAAACATCCCTAGTTCGAGCCTTTGTAGATGAAGCCTTTAAAGGGGAATCTCAATGGGTTTGGGGAATTAGTACTTGCTGGTGCTTGATGGTGTGCATGCATCTTTGTGTATGTGTGGGAGATTATAGCGTAGGACGCTTTGAATACTTCAGATTAACCTTATCAACACTGGATTGAGGAAGACAAGGAGGAAAGAGCCAAGACAATGAAAGAAAGAAATAAGAGGTGCAAATAGAGGGATGGACTTGAAGAGGAAAGGCAGAAAAGTGAGAATAGAGTTGAAGGAAAGTAAGAAAATTGGGATAGAAAGAGAAAATAAAAGGGGGAGATTGGGAAAAAATCAAATGAAGTGGAAAAAAATGATTAAAGAAAAGAAAGAGTGTTTGTGTTTCTGTGTTTCTCCCAGCAGGAGTTCAGCGGTTGGTCAGTACTTTGCTTCAGCATTACTGTATAATTAATCAGGTATTATTTTCCTACCCTCTTCTTTTCACAGATATTCAGTCTTGCTTTTTCTTCATTGTTTCTCCTTTGGCCCATACTTCTTTTCAATAGCGTTATCACTCATGGATGCCCACATTACTAGTTTCGCCTTGCCACTTCTCCACTCATCCATTTCCACTTTATGTGAACTTCCTTTCATGCAGTGATCACATACAGTGTATTGTCAAGGCTGCAAATGTTGCAACATTTGATGAAGTGCTTTTTATTTATCCTTTTTAATCATCATCCCTTTGTCCTCCCTTTTAGTTTTATATTTGTTGCTGAAGCTGCACAGATTCCGCTGAATGTTTATTTTACTCTATATGCAGCATGCTTAGCTCAAGGTCATCCCTAAAACCTGGCAGTGAGTCAGCTGTGCCCTGATTTATACAGTTTTCAAACCTGTGAAATCCCAAGCTAACCCTGTTCCAGCGGGGTTATGTCTCTCTGGACTGAAATAATTTCATTTTAAACAGTGCCAGTGAGCAGAATGAAATGCTGAGGTTTAAAAAGCTTGAAGAAAGCAGTTACTGTGTGTCACAGTGATCTTGACCGGTGGGAAAGATTGATGACTGAGTAATAATACCTACATTTTAACACTTATGAGACCTCCATTCCTGTTTTTCGTATCGTTCAGCTCACCTGTTATCTGCCAAATACATCCCAATATCACAAACAATGAAATGCCTGTAGTCTAGACTGTGGGGAATTACATATTCATTTCATATAAAGCAAATAAAATGAAGGATTTTCATCACACAAGTAATTTGGGACCACAGTACTTAAAAAATTTAAATACCAGCTAAATTTATTGATTTTTTTGCTGTGACAAAAAAACAAATGAGGGCTACCCAGAGAAAAATAATTAAAAGGGAATCCATGAAAAAGCCGTCAGAGCGCTGAACACACTCTCCTGATTGACAGGCGATATCTGGGATTTGTAGTGCTAAAACAGCACAAAGAGCAGTGAGAGCTTAGTGCTACAAACTGAGATTAAAAAAGTGAAAAGGAAGATCCCCTGGATTACCACCTTAATGAATTGGGTCTTAAGTGTAAGAGCCCACCTGTTCCATTTTGGCTCAGTCTGGATAGTGACTGTCCAGGGTTTTTTAAAGATACATAAAATGTAAAAGAGGGCCGTAAATGCCCAGTCAGCTCTCATTGTAGCTGAGGTGTTATGTGTTGTGCCCACAATGGTCTCTTGGCTAGGAGCAATTCAAAAGTTGTAACCACACAGTGTTAAAGCCAAATTATTATTGTATTTTACAACCAGGGTGTGCACAGGTCTGTTGTGTTGGTTTTTACTCACCAACTAAATTACAGACATTTAGGGAGGCACTGACATTGCTCACAGCCCATCCTCACTCCCAGCCATTGACTGTATATAGAACAGAATTTACAGTTGTAAGTACTTAAACATAAGAAATACAGCTGTGCATCAAGGTAAGTTAGTATAACTTAATATATACGTAAAAATTTAAGTAGAAATTGTTGACATGAGAATCCACTGTGTAAAAATACTAAATATATAGCAAACAGTGCTTAGTGCAACAGTCTGTACACTTATGGGTAAACTCCAAAGCCTGGGTAAAGGAATAAAAGCGTTCTTGTATGTGACACAGTTTATATGTAGTCGGCTCAGCTTGGGTGAAGAAGGGAAGAAGCTGTTCCGAAGTCTATTAATGTAACATTTATGTTTTGTTTAGTTAGGTCACTATGAAAGGGACAAAAAGGCAACCTGACTGAGTATTTGAATGCAAATTTGCCCCAGTAACAACAGTTCTCAAATCAAGACTGGGGTGGTAGAGGAATAAGAACGTAGGAATAGGACAGGGTGTAGGGAACCAGGAAGAGCATAGTTACTAAGACTGAACTGTGTTATGGCCAAAAGTGTAAGGAAAATGACAATGACAAGGCACCAGCCTTCCACCTGCATCTCTGTGTGATACCAGAGAAGATGATTTTCATGTCGGGATAACGCAGATGGAGTTGGTGCAGGTCTGCCTTCATTGCTGCTACAAGGTTGACACTTGAGAGACCCCCCCAGGTCATTCCCACTGCAGTGGATGAGGAGAACATCTGGTACTGTTCTTCCTCATAGGGACTGGGTGAAGAAGGGGGGAAAGCCAAACCAAAGTATTTAAATTCCTTCTATATCAAGGTTGTTTCCCATGGTCTCTGTAGCTGTCTAGGCCCCACGCTGTAGCTGTCCCCAATGACCCAGACCTTGCCAGGAAAGACAACACATTGTAATAGTGAGACATCTATCATATAGTAGGCTATAGAATAAAAGACCAAAGAAACAGCACTCTTATTAGATGACCACAGTTATCTGAAGAAAAACATTATTCCCTGGCTCAGTTGTAAGTTAAAAATCAGTCTGTAGTACTGTTTTACGTTAATTATCAATAGAAAATTAACTATTACTCACTTGTTCCCAACAATATGTAACGTCACCTTTTCTGAAAGAGAGAAAGAATCAATCAACAATGAAACAGGACCAGCAAGAAACAGCCTACCCATACTTAAATAACATTATTATTAACGCATACATACATAATGTTGAGCTGTACTTCATTCATTTAACTCTGAGAATACTCATCAATAACAGTGTTCTGAGGCATAAGATAATGTTTATTTTATTTTAAATAGGTTAACTTCCATTTGCCAATAGTTAGCACAACACGTTAACACTCATTGATTTAGGTAATATATTACACATCCTTAGATCTGCACAGCCAATTTTAAAACACCATGTTAGAATATGTTTTATCATAGAAGTTTAGCTATCGCTAACTTGCAGTAAGGTTCTAAGGTTAACGTGACTCCTCTTTTATGTGGGCTAATATTTGCCAATATGGAGATGAAATGTTTGCAATTAGCTCTAGCAGTTAGTTACTAAGATCACTTTAACACTTAGCTATAAAGTTTACCTCGAATTATGGAGGCTAACGTTGATTGAGAGAGATTTAGTCTAACGTGTGACCAAATTTCAAATGTTTATCTAACTTATGTAAGTAACGTACATTACGTAACGCAAGTAACATACTTACTTACGTAAGTAAGTAAACTAACATACTTTTGTGCCTAAACCTAACCTAATTAACGAACCTGTATTAATCATTCTTCATGTACAAAAAGCAGATTCTTTGAAAACAAAGACTGCTAACTATCAACTCAGTTTATTTATCTCTTATGTGGAGCTGAAACCAAACATGACCTCATTTGTTTGTTGGTTGTTGGTTATAATTCTTCATTGCAAAGAACTACACTTAGATGCCAATTTAGTTGGGACACTTACCCTGCACTCATGAAAGTTATAATGTTCAGTTTGTAGAGAGTTAATTCAACTTTGAGGTCATTACCATGTGGTGCAGCTGATTTATATTCTGTTGTTAAGAAAAATCTACTGTCCTTGATATGTTGGACCAACAGGCACAAACCCAAAAGATTTTCAATTTACTATCTTACACTAAGAAAACCAGGATATATTTAAGATTTTAGAAACTGAAACCAGTGAATTTTTAGAGTAATTTTAGCAGATGACTCTTTTGTCAATCAACTAATTGATTAATTGACAATTATTTTAGACAATTGTTTTAGGTCTGGTAGGAATAATGGCAAAAACTATGAAAATGAGACCCAGTAAAATGTAAAAGAAAGTGCACCAACCTCCACTGGTGTGAGTCTCATGCTCAGAGTACATATCATACAAATTCAACCTGAAAGGACTGGTGGATTAATTGGTTAGTTAAAAGATGAGAAAATAATCTATAACAATTTGTAATTTTCCACAAAAAAAATGCCCAAAATGTTGTAGTTTTTTTTTGGGGGGGGGGGGGCTTTGTTTATAATTTTATCAAAA
>JBBPCS010067877.1:0-16883 GCA_037974645.1 Hollardia meadi
GAGAGAGAGAGAGAGAGAGAGAGAGAGAGAGAGAGAGAGAGAGAGAGAGTGGAGGAAAAAACACCACAGATGGTAAATATTTATTCTCCTATCCTGCTTACACACACACACACACACACACACACACACACACACACACAAACAGATAGGCCACAGTGGTAGCTGAAATGACAATGGGGAAAATTAGCTCTGAAATTATCAAAGAATGTAGAGGCAAACACAGAGCGCTTTGTTCCTTTTGTGTGACTATCTCTATACTGGGGATCAGCTATAAAAACTCCAATCTAGAAAACACGCTCCTGCTCTCCGAGGACGCTGCATTTCATGCCAGATGGACTTTCCTTTGTTTATCAGCAAATTCCCACTGTTGACTAGATGTAAAATCTAAAGCGAATCCAGAGCGTTCCCGGACGGGCGCCCGACGCCTTCATATCTGAGGCGTGCATCTATAGGGCCACAGCAGGAGGAGCAGGAGGGGGGGGGGGGAGTATCCTCCAGTGACGTCCGCTCTCATCCTGGGAGACTCCAGAAGAAAATTCAATCTGGTCTTCTGCTCGCAGAGATATTGGGAGATTGAGTGAGGTCTGCAGACGGCGGTGAGGGGGCTCTGCTCGGTCTTTACATTCATGCTTCTGTTGCTCGATTGTAAATAAAGGGCTGAAAGACGAGGCCCGCATCACAACCGAAGTCAGGGCAGGGAAACATGTGGCGGGTTCAGTGCGGTGCACATTGCAAAATGTGTGCATGTCAGAAGGAAACAGGGCTCATAAGTCAGCAGACATTTTGATCTTTAGATACAACTACATTAAGATATCTGACTTCAAAAGACTGCTCCAAGCTCTGCCGCTTGTTTTATTTTATGTCATATCATGCACTGAGCTTTTGGGTTATCTCTAAGATTTTAGTGAGTTAATAAATTAAATATTTATGAATGTTTACATTACCGGGACTCTTTGCCTCAGTCCTTCTTAAACCTTGCTGTGGCACTGTGTGCAAATGGAAGACAGCATAATAGAGCAGAATACTGCAAAGTAATAATGGAGCTGATGTCTGCAGTCATCCAGACAAATCAAAACATATCCAGTATTGGTCCAGTTCTTTTTCAATTCTGGAGCCGGACTCTTCTCTGTTTTGTGCATCAGCATCCCTCAGATGCATGCTGGGAAAACGCTGGTTAGTGGCCTAATGTGCCATGTCTCTGAAACCTACCCCCACCGTTCAAAACTGCGTGTATCTACCTGCTCCATTTATCATGTCCTTCCTGTCTGGGAAGAAAAAAGGGCCTTCTGCACTTTACCTGCCCACCAATGAGAGAATAAAGAGTTAACACTATCATCAGCCAAAACTCAAGTCGCTCTTCCTATCTCCTCTCTGCACTGGAACACTGCAAATCATCTTTAATAGTCGTCATCTTGATGGTTCATTACGTTAAACTATCTCTGCTAGCATCCTCTAATTCAATGGCTCTCTTATGGCCTGAGGGGCTATGAGCTCGGGGAGGGGCGGGGGGGGGGCTGCATGTGTATCTGTGTGTGTCTGTGTGTGCGGGAGTGTGTTGGATGAGGAGGGGGGACTTGTGCTCATTGTATTATTAGCAGGTTAATTGCCCCGGTGCAAAAAAGAGTGGCCCGGACGGCAATAGGATGCCATTTTAGTTTAATTGTTAGCCACCCTGTACTGTAAGCCCCAAGTTCTGCATCAGCGGCCCCACGGGTGCACACCAACACACCAGCAGTGGCCGGCAGCTGTGTCATACTGTATTTGATGCGAGGCACATCACCATGAGAGAGAGGAGCTGGCACACAGCGCCACCTAAAGGCGCCCGGAGAAGACAGCAGGTCTGTTAGGATCTGCAGCGAACAGCATCTGCTCTGTGTGATGTATATATAAAATATAGATATATAATTGTAACAGTATGTTATAGGCCTACTTAAAATCTTAAGATCTCTTGATGACTTCTTCCTTATTGTGCCTGATCATTATACTTTAGAGCGTTGGAGGGAACATCTAACAGATGTTTTTTTAAGTAAAGGCAAATACTGAGTGATTTCTGAATCTTGCAGGAATAAAATAAAGTTTCAGTGGATTGTCCCGGCTCCAGTTTATTTAATCTTGTATGTGATCCAAACTGAACTCACAGATTTTACTTAACTAAAGGCCCAGCTGTAAACTAAAGTAGTGGAGTCCAAGATTTAACTCTGAACTCTATAGGGAAGTATAAAGTAGCATAAAATGTCATAAGAACATATCTTAAGCTACATTATGCAACTTTTCTTTCTCTCCCTCTTTTCTCACACTTTCATTGTTTTTATGATAATAATAACTTTTAAAACAGAGATTCTATATTTTTGACTGACTTGTATTGTTGAGGACACACCTGAACAAATGTATAAACACTGTCCTGTTTATAAGTTTTATCCTGGTTTCAAACTATTTGTGTCTGAGTCATATGAGTGAGCTGTATCCCCACTCCAAGCTGACTTTTAGGAGCTTAAATCAGTTTAACAGGAGCACATTTTCACATTTATCCGTTTATGTAACAAGAGTGACCGGCTCATTCTCTGCTTATGTCTAATTTTTTTTGATATGACAGAATCAAAAAATTACAAATTCACATCATGCTTTTGATGAAACCTTTACCTTTTGGCATCATTGCTTCAGTTTAGCAAGTGCGTTTTGTGTATCTCAAGCTGGAAACACACTGTACGATATAAAGGCCAATCATAACTCCATTTTAGCCATGACCAGGCATCTCCAAGATCACAGAGACTCTCCAGTTATCTGCCCAAAATAGGTCAAGTCCACACTGGACACTCAGCAGGTTTAATCCATTATATGAATTCGCAACATGTCTTGTGGTGTGTGGGGTTAAGGATTCTCATGTACTGAGGCTAAAAAGGAAACAAACAAAAAAAAAAGTAGTGAGAAGCTTTCATTGTAAGTTTTTTTCTTTCAAATCTGTCTTTAATGTTTCCTGGAGAGTTTTCCTTCCTAGATAATGTGGTACAGGAAGAGAAAAAAGAGGTCTTTGCTATAAAAAATACTCAAAAATTATTTTTTTAAACCTGTTTTTAAACATTACAAATAATATAAATGGGACATTTTTATTCCAATATGTTTTTTAAAAAAAAGCAATAACCCTGAAAATAGATATAATAACTTCCATTTCTATTCTATAACCACTAACTGCAAAATGAAAAAAAAGATAGTATAAAACAACTAAAGCATGCAATGCTGTATGTTTCTGTATGTTTCCAGTCACCGTCTTTCACAGCCTTGGCTCCAATTGATGTTCAATTATAGTGTCTTTTTTTGCTACAAATCAAAAACAACAAAACAAAATCCAAACTCAAAATGTAAAAGCAGTACCTTATTTTTTCCAAGACATGGAGAAAAGAGTGAGTACTGTTTTGAGTCCAGTATACTGTCTGCACTGCAGAGCTTCCAGCCAGGCTACATACCCAAACAAGCTCCACCAATCAGGATTATGGACACCTACTTATTTGTGGCCTTAGAAGCAAAATTTAGAGCAAAAACAAAATTCAATTTATAACACTCATCACCGCTAACAAACCTAATAATGCTGTGAGAGCATGGTAATAATTGAAGGTGACTATATTACCATTCTTATCAACTCAGACCTTCTCACATCTGTTTTTGTGTGTGCTGAACAGTCAGAGGATGCCATTTAGAGAGATTTTGATTTTGGCGTATGAATATTGGATTAAGACAGACTTTGAAAAATCTGAATCTATCCTTTTACCAAGAATTGTACAGGGTTTCATATCTGTGTACGCCATTCTCATGCAATAATGTGCACGTTCTGTTGTCCTCATGACGAATGGAAACAGAGCTTAATTTACTCGCCATAGATTGTGATATGCAGCCCAGATTCTGCCACACACACACACACACACACACACACACACACAAAACCGTAGTGAAACCTCCACCTTGCATTCAAATGCTCCACCACAATCTTTGGAACTCCACTCTTGCCTTGACCTTCTGTTCTTTTCCTACAGCAGCATCGCCTGCTTTGTGCACTCGTCTGAGTCTGACACCTTCACAAGCTCCCCTTTCTCATTCAACACACACATACACACACACCTGATCCTCCCCCACCTCCACCCTCCTACTCCTTTATTTTTCCCCTCCATCCTTCGTTCACATTCCTTTCCTGGTGGCTTGCCGGCCCCCGCAGATCATCTCCCAGGCTCCACGCACCCGGGCTGGGCCCTGTCTGTTTTCATTCCTCTCCTGGAGGACAAGTAATTTGGGGGAGAGAGAGGCAGAGCAGATGACCACTGGCTCCTGACCTTTTCTCCCTCAATTTAACTCCTCACCGCCATGCCCGCCGAATGTGGCAATCAGCCTAGGCAGAAGTGACACTCTCATCTGAGCGTGGCCGGGCCCCGCACACAATCACGGTGTCACTTTCCATCTATATGTGGGGGCCACGGGCAAGTGGTGGTCCTGGAATAGGGGATGGTGGAGGTGAGGGAGGAGGGGCTTTAGGTCCAACCAAGATCCTTGTTAGCATACTTGGCTTCGCAGTGCTGCCAGCTAGTAACCTATAGCAAAAATATGTCGGTGTTCTTTTTTATCGCACCGTTACCAGTTGTACTGGTCTTGTTTCTTTCTATCCATGTGTTCTTCCAGCCATGCTAGATGGGGATTTAGCCTCTCTTCCATTTCCACCAAAGGAGGATTCCTTCTCTTCATTCTCCAGCGCGATTAAAGCGTCCATCACCGTCTTTTCCATGCAGTGGGTGAACCAATTGCATAAGCCAAGAGAGGGAAAATCACTAGATATTATTTTCATGGACCCACTCAATATGAGGCAGCTTCATGACTGTTAGCGTCAAATGATTAGGCCGCTGTAAGCCAGTGTGAAATACAATGAAACTCAGAAGGCCGGGGAACATGTGTTGGAACATGAGTTGCCATGTAATAGACTGACTAAGAAGGAGGTTGAGAGTGGAGGAACATGGGAAGAGGGGCTTGGTTTGGTAAGTTAGTGGAACAGCCGCAGTGTATCCTCATCTGCAGAGACAGGGAGTGGCAGCAGGACGGGGAGCCTGGTGGAACAAAGGAATGGAGGGTTGGAGACAAAGTGAAAGACGGCTGTGGATTCTAAATTGTTGATAGCATGAAAATGTGAGAGAGAAGCACGATTGGCTTTCCACTTCCTCTTTTGAGAGCGATTTGTCAGAGAGCATCAGCCAGGAAATATAAAATGACGGGAAAATGGCTTGAATAACATCCAACACAAAAAAGTTAAGAGAATCAAACAGCAACAGGATTGTACAGCTCCTGCGCTTCTCTGACTCAGATAAACTATATAAAGTAGTTCAACCACCTTTAGCAGCTTCAATAATAAAGTCATGAACACATTAATGCATCAATAATTATAATACAATAATATAATATAAATTATTTCAAAATATGCCATTCTGCATTATGAGTACTTTTCCTTTGTACTTTACTTGTATCAGTATATCTACTACTTCACAACACTACAACACAACAAGATACAAGTACTTCTACCACCTCTGACTTAAATACAATATGAAACAAAACTGACAATTAATATAAATGAGCAACAGCCGAAAGTTAACAGTGTTAACTACAAGTTAACTGCTCTGTTGTTGTTAACATTTTGTCTCCAGCTGTGGAGAGCAGTCTCTCTGGTGCACTGTCAGCTCCGGGGAAAATCATCGTCGTCATATCCACCTTATTCTATAGCCCGCATGATACACTGCATGAATTATGGGCACGACTTCAGGCACATCCTGTCACTGAGTCGGAACCGGCGTTTTCTAATTCTAAGTAAAACTTGAAAGTAAACATGAATATGGGAACACCCCATTACACCTCAAAGGAGATATTGTGATCATACCTCTGCCGTCTGCTATCAAGGGATGGGAGGACAACCTGAAGAAGTGGCCTCAGATAACATACACTAGCTAGTTTTATTAACTTTTTTCAATGCATTTTGTAATGACACGTAGCCCAACCACAAATTTGGATGTGGGTTTTACTGCGTGGGCTTTTTGTTGCACTCATACGGCGTTTTTGGTCTCTTCAAGTTCAGGTTTTTCAGCCACATTCTTTTGGATTCCTCGTCTGTAGGTCGACGATGGAAACTGTACCATTGGTCACAGGAACAATATCTTTTGTTTTGGGTGCATGTTCAAAACACTGTTGTTGAAGCCATAAATTTAGCTTAGCTTAGTCTGGCTGTTAGCACAACCGCGAACAGCACAACAAGTATCAGGACATTTTAGAAAATAACAGTTACATCTGTTAAATATCTGTTAAATATGTTGCTAAATTGAAGGTGAATTACAGAAAGGATCGCTGTTGTCCGCCAGCCACCATGGTTAGCCACTGGGACTAACTAGCTTACCTCTGCTTCCACTATCGGACCGGAAGTTACACCCAAAAACATTTCTACTGTAGGGCGATGAGAATAAGGTGGATAATCTGAGTGACTCACCAGATGACTGAAAGTATGAACCTGCTGTTGGACGCCTATTTCAGGCGTCATTTTCCTCTCCTTCTGCTATCTGCATGTTACCGTTTTCAAAATCCCTGCGGCTATGGGAAACAACAACAACCTCTGGGCTAGAACCCTCAGTTATCCGAAGCCTAAGGGAGTTCAACCTACTCAGATTTACCTCTGGGTTATCAAGGAAAGTCAGGGTTGACAAACTCTAATTACCTCAAGTGGAATTAAACAGTACTACGACGGTGAATAAGATATTAGATGGTGACTCGGTGTTAACCTATTTGGAGTTGGTGCGCGTTCACGTAAAAGGGGCGTGTTCGGCAGCGCAGGCAGAGTTTTTTCATTATGACTCAAGCTCCGAAGTTTCCCAGGAAGAATGTGCGATGATAATATCAGAATATGAAGAGTTCAAAGAAACGTTAATGGCAAAATCAAACACTGTAACGGCCAACAAAACCAGGGAGGCTTGTTGGCAGAGCACAGCAGACACAGTGTTCTTGTTCAATCTTCTCTAGATTCTTCTTTTATTTGTAATAGAACTGAAATGTCAAGTACAACGGCGTCAGAGTCGAGAGAGGGGGGTAATATCACATCTTCACTTTTCCAGTCTGGGTCAATCTCTTCATACAGCAGCAGATGCCACCGCTTGCTGTGCATATTACCTGCAGTGATGACCTAATCAAATTATCGGCCTATTTCACAATCGGATGCAATAATGAAATTCTCGTGATTTCAGCCCGCAGTCACCATCAGGTATTATCAGAAGCGTCCAGATTTTTAAGAGACATTGCTGTAAATCTGACCTGTGCAGAAAAAAAACTTTATAATTTTGATTTATTCTTGTAAATTTGTGATTTTAATCTCAGGTGCAGAGTTTTTTCTTAGGCCAACCCCCTCCACCACCAGCTCTGTTTTTTTTCTACCTACATTGGCCCAAATATGACGTGATAGTAGGTTAAAGACAGGTCAAATATTCTCTGTAAATATGTGTCAACAATTTGGATAATTAAATTCTACACATGGGCGACATCTCAGAAATTGACCAGCTAATTAAGATCTCCTCCCTGAAGCACCTCGTCTGTAGGGCTACCTATATGAATGTAGATGTAGAGAGGGTAACATCAAGTTAACCACAAAGATAACTTGCTCGGAGCAGTTTAGAGTAAAACTTATCCACCTTTCATAGTATGGGTTAACCATGAAGTTACACCCAACGTCACAAAGTTACCCCTTAAGTTAACGCCAGTTAAACGTGTGTCGTAGTACAGCAGCACTTGTTTACCAAGTAAAGTTCATCTATGCTTCTAATGGGCTCATAAAGGCAATGCATCTCAAAGAAAGTGCCAAACAACAGAGACACATGCCTAACTGGTTGCAACTGTTGTTCAACAGGCCACAGTTGACGTGTCAGCATGGAGAGGGCCAGAGTAAGAAAATCTAAATGATGGTCCGCCTCTGACGGGGACATTATCATCTGAAAGGATCCAGGTATTGTGCAACTCATCCCCTCTGTGATGAAAATGAAATGTGCAAGATTTACCTTTGAGGCGTGGTGGTCCCTGGACGGGCGCTGAGGGTCACAAGTGCCACATGTCATCTGCTGGCACTGCCGGGGCGCCTCCAATTTACACTCCGAGCCGCTCTGCATTTCAAAGGAGCCCCGTCGCCAGCCTCCTGTTAGAGATCACTATCTGGGCCCCACCGAGGGAAGATTAGGGTCGGCTTAAAAAACTGCTAACCACTATATTCACCCAAACCCCCCCCCCCCCCCCGCTGCAATGCCCCTACCTTCCCTAGCACCCTCAACACATTTACATTTTCATTTTAATATTAGATTTTCCTCCTTTGCTGGACTTCGCCTGCCAGTGCCCTGTTTCTCTTTTTATTTATTCCCTTCCCTGGATTGCAACGACTTTCACTTTCAGCCACACCAATACACCAGTTTACCAATAAACAAGGTTGATATTGTCATTTTATTTAAATAAATGCAACTGAGAGATGAATATGATGCACGTCAGTGGGTTTTGATAGAGTTAGTGGCTGCCCTTAACCTGCACCTGAACAAATTCTAACGTTGATCCGTTGCCACAGAAGTGTAGAGAAATATGTCTTGTTATTAGTGTAAACTACATTTTTGGGTCACGTGATATCAATACTATTAAAATGTAGCAAATATTGTTCTTTTTTTCTTAATTTCTTATGCATGGCCATAATTTTGCCCACATATAGCACTTCTACTATACTGTAGAAGGTTATCTTACTGCTCCTTTCTGCTTGACCTATACCATACTTCATTTAGCTGTTGCCGCAGTTTTACAGTTAAATTGACTTCAACATTTTGGCTCCAGTGTCAATATTTTCACAGGGTGAGATGTGGACACCAATTTGGACCAATGGGTTTGGCAAAAATTTTACCATCTTACTACTTTCGTCCACTAAAATGACAACCGGTTTGTTGTCGTCTGTCTGCCTGAATCTGTGTGAATGCAGCATTGACGATGTGTTCCTCAGTAGCTTAGCCGGTGTTTTGAGTAAGTTGTTTGGTTAGGTTTTGTCAACTACATCTCTACTATCTCTGCATCAATTTTGGTCCTGTTATTTAGCTGCCCATCGTGAGTTATAAAATGTTTCAGCAGTGCAATGCTAAATCAGGGGAGTAGTCTTTCAAAGGAAGGTGGACACAACTTGTATTTCTTTGACAGGGGCATCAAGCAAGCTTATATTCTTTGGGGGCCACAATTAGATCAGGGGGAATGGGGTCCTTCCACAGAAAAAAAAGAAAAGAAATATATCGGTCAAACTGTAGCTCACCTTCATCCCTCCTTCAGAATGACAAAAAAAAAGTGGAGAAGGAAAACCAGTCAGCTCATGCTCCCCTTCAAAATCTTTCCTTACAAGCACTGTGTTCCTGTCACATTGTAGCGGCAGCCCCTGCCTTTCAGCTAATGGAATAATTAATGAAACTTTTGATGTAAAACAAATAATGGAGTTAGTTGGCTGTGCCGCTTTCAAGTATTTCATCTTTAGGAGGGAGAAGAGTGTCTGAGTGAGAACACAAATAGATCAAAGACTTTCTCAAATCTAAAAGAAAGGAAAATATATTCAAAAAGAATTGTGAAATTAAACGAGCTGCAGATAACGGCAAGTTCACACATGCTCATGAGAGCCGGAGAGTTGTTTCTGTGAATTGAAGAGCGAGCCTGGGCTGTTGTAAACTCATGATCTTAAGGGTTTTGGGGTTTTTTCTTGCTCTTGAGAGAAAGAAATTTAAAGACATGCAAACTGAGGAGGACGTGAACGCTGACATCTTGTCTTGACACACCGAGAGGCGTGTTCCCATCGTGGATGGTAATAAGTTGAAATTCAAAGCAAAAAAAATGAGGGACTCCGGGCCCTTGAACCCTATGGCTCTGAGCGGCGGAGAGGCCGTCAGCATCCTCCACTCTGGTGCTCTCTCTTCCCCTGTGAGACAGACTAGATGCTAATAGAGGCGAGTGAATCCTCCATTCTGTATGCCTCTCTGTCTCACTGCCAGACACTGTTTACTCTCTCTGCTGGGAGATCTCATTCAGAGGGATGGCGAATAGACTTAAATACTAGGCAGAGGGGTGTGTGTGGCACAGAGACACAGACTGGGACAGACAGGGAGAGCTAAAGGGGAGACAGAATGAGAAAGAGAGTTGGACGGAGATGCAGAGCTGATGCACCTGACTCACCTGCAAATCCCTTCTAACAAATCACACCTTCTCTTCTCAATCATCAGAAGGCATGTGGGCCTCTGATTTCAAAGGGTTGGACCCAAACAAAGGAACAATAATGTGTGACCCTACAGTGGATCATTCTTTACATTAAGCAACTCAAAGCCACTAAAGAAATGAAACATCTCTAGCCATGGTAAATAGGGGTGATGGGGGTGCTGGTACACCAATCAGCCACAACATTAAAACCACTGACAGTTGAAATGACTAACATTGATCATCTCGCTACAGTGCAATATTCTGCTGGGAAACCCTGGATCCTGGCATTCATTTGGATGCCAATTGACACAAACCATCCGCCCAAACTCCCTTGCAGATCAAGCACACCCCCCATGGCACCAGCACACCCCAATGACGTTGGTCCCCCAGCAGGACAATGTGTGCTGCCACACCACAAATACTGTTCAAGAACAGCCCGAGGAACATGACAAACAGCTTAAGGCGTCCACCTGGCCTCAAAATGCCCCAGATCCAAATCTGATTGAACTACATGGGACGTGCCTGAAAAATTACGATCCATGGAGTGCTGTTGGCATGAGGGGGTTTACTTTGTCTGAAACAATGTTTGGGTGGGTTTTCAAAGGACATCCACATGATTACAAGGACCCTGTATTTTCCACTAGAACATTGTACTGTAGCCATGATCAATGTCATTTACTACGGTGTATATTTGTATTGTTACATGATTAGTTAATTAGTTACGGTTGGGTTGTGGTAGTGCAACATGTTATCATTCCAGGTCATCAGATACCAAGGATTTGTCATGCATCCCTCGTGTCTAATCCAGATGCACAAATTACTGTTTGGCATCTGCGGCCAACACAATAAGCCTTCCCTTTAACATCTCTGGGTGCAGAGGTTCGCGCCCCTCAAGTATTATCCTGACACACAAGGTCCAGGTTACTTTGGTTAAGTTTGGGAACAAAAAAACATGTGGTTAGGTTTAGGAATACATTTGTGATGTTTTGTTTCAAACGGAACGCGAACTCCGGTTTCCTGGGTGATAGTTGTGCATGTGACCCTCCACTCAACCCTAAACTCCACCCCTTTTGGCACTTTCTCGCTTTGTAGACTTGTTTGTCACACTGTGTCCTCTCTTCAGCTCGTCTGATACTCCCAAGGCTTTACATTGCAGGTACATTAAACTCTTGTGTGTCTCTGCCTTTGCCTGATGAGCTGGGGATGAGAACGGGCTGGGTAGCGCATTGGGGCTGTCTTATCCACAGTTTGGATAGTCCTACATGCTTCCCATAGAAAAGTGGGCTATGTGACGTCTTTACCAATATTAACCAGACATACATTTGCTCAACCAAACAGTGAATACTCATCCTTGCAGTCTTTTATCTTGTAAAACCGAAAATGTTGGTAAAAAAACTATTTTGATAAATCATAAATTATGTGTGTTGCATCTTCTTTGCCTCATTCTATGAGCCAAGCTGTAAAACACTCATTACTGAGCTCTGAGGCCAAAAGGACAGAAAACATCACAAGTCCATGCCCTCTAGAACAAAGCACAAAAGTGTTTTCTGATGTGAATCCTATCAACGTCATTTGCTTGTGCCTTCCAACACTGTTACAAATCACTATTAATCAATCTCTTTTATAATGTGACAATGCTGTGGTGATGTTGGGTTCGGTCAGGAGACTGGCTCCAGGATATCGGCACAAATAATTTTTCATTGAAAATTTTACAACCTTACTTAAAATCCCTAGAAGAGAGTGGGGTTTAGTACTATGTGGCCTTAATCCAAATCCTTTCTGCCCGTTGTCTTTGGGCTTTGGAGCAACATTTCCATTTCTTTCTAGACCTCAGTATTTAAAATATTGTACGCTGTGTTCTATAAAGTGTTTGTAAAGAGTAATGGATCCTCTGTGGTTTCTAATAGGGGTGACATATTTGGATATTGCGGTGGTCGTGGCACAGGAGGTAGAGCAGCTGTCCACTGATCGGAAGATTGGTTGTCCAATCCCTGCTCCTTAGATGGTTGTCTCTGCCACCAGTGCATGAGTGGGTGAATGTGACAAGTGTTAAGTGTAAAGTGCTTTTAGGAGTGTGTAGTCTTGAAAAGAGCTATAGAAATGTAAGTCCATTTACCATATTTTCATTTAGAGTTACCTTGAGTTTAGCCTGCATAAACCCTCTGACAATAAAGGCATTCAAGTTAGTAGAATACATTAATTTGCTATCAGCCTATTACTGTACACACACACACACACACACACACACACACACACACACCATATAGGCTGATGGAGCCCTGAATTCCCATTTGATAATCCTTGTTTGATTGTTTTTGAATGCCGTATGTATCAGGATATCTTAAAGATTTTTGTTTCTGTGGTGAGCTGCCATCAGAGAATCACACTGGCTTGTTGCAGATGGGTTTTATTTCACAGGTAAATGTACATTTTTCAAAAGGTTTGGTCAGGTTTAGACAGAAAGATAGTGATTTTGGATAGATTACTACTTAGTTAAGGTTAATGGTCTTCATTGTCATGGTTGCAATAATCAACACATGGTTAAGGTTACTGAATGATCATGGTCATGCTTTAAAAAAAACAATGCTGACTGTCAGTCCGATGTTTTGGTGACCATTCTATCCACTCCGACCTCCCAATATTTCTACGATGTTAGCTTGTTTCCTCCTTTACTTCCTTGGTAATTACTAGAAGACTTTGTCACTTGAATGTAAAAATATGTCATTTTGGGCACAGCTCATCTATACACTGATTCCAGCAAGGCGAAAACTCCTGTTTCATCCCGCGTTTTTGGTGTATTGGCCACCCTAGTTGTAATTGCCTTACAAAGGTGTTTTATTCAGACAGGATATTTTTCTGTTTATTTATTCATTTTATTTTATTTATTTATTTACTTTTCTTTTGTTTTTAGACTGAAACCATACATCTGCAATACACGTGGGATGCATTTTAGGTGTGCACATATCCCTGCTTAGATGCGCACATGAGCCCCTCTGGTTGGTATTTCTCCTTAATACATCTATGCTCTGGAGACTCGACTTTACTTTTTAATGTGTTTTTATGTCTTTTTAATACATGTCTACATGTTCTTGTGTCTGATCTGGGGTACAGTATTTTGCCTCCATGTATGCTAAATGTGTATTTGGAAATTACAATAAACTGATTCTGATTCTTTACAACTGGCAAGTCTGGTGAACCAACAAATAACAACAGGTAACCTAATAATATCAGAAGGAAGACACCTTTGACACTTTAATTTATTCCATTCATGACTAAATATTATTTTTGGCTGAACCGCAGAGGGCCAGCCCTATGGGTTGCTCTGTGGCTGAGTAAGTCAGTAAGTGAGTAAGTAAGTGATGAAGTTGCGGGATTGGTCAGTCGAGTGTAGGAGTGGCTACGTCATCAAGGGGCGTTGCTCTCGCCTCGCTCAGCACCGATGGCGTGTGTGTCTAAGTTCAGTGCGACTCTGACACTCTCTCCTCGCTATACGTCTGTACGTTCACAAAGTAAAGTACATCGGATCCGAACAGAATCTGATGTGACTCGTTGTGTTTATTCCTCGAGAAGCTCCGCTCTGTCCGAAAGGTCTGGATTTCTGTGCACCATCCTGGCCACCACACCAAAATTTGTCTGGCTCCACCACTGCAGAAACTTGTTGTTTATTTAAAATCACACACACTGATGCAAAGATAAACAAACAATTGAAGCACCATGCAAATTATGAAGTGTGCTTCAGAAAATCAATTGGCACGAAGCATACTGTAAAGTCACAAACACTGCAAATTCAAAACGTCGTGCAAACCACAAAACCACATTCAAAGGCATTCAAAATATTGGATAAACCAAATATACCTGCCTCCAATGATCCAGCCCTGACATGAACACACAGCTGTCTGTGGATGTGTGCTTGGATTAGGCCTGGGATCAGTGCTCGAGAAGAGAAGAAAGATGGGCGAAATGCAGAGGGAAGGGAGAGGGAGGGAGAGCCTGATTTTACATTTCGTGCATGTTGTCGGTGGCAGACAGCCGACCTTCAGCACAGACACGCTCGGCTGGGTAACAACAGCGAAATGAGGGCCGTTCCAAAGGACTACATGAAATGGGCCACATGCTTTAAAGTTGTTCAATTAGATTATCCTTTACATTTTCTTACTCGTGTGCAATCAAGGGATAGATACAAAGAGCCGGCAACAAGCAAAACATCACAGATACATGTGCTGCTGAGCACACACAGCGAGGGAGAGGATGAGAGACAGAGAGAGAAAGAGAGAGAGGGGAGGGGGGGTTGAACAAATGCTGTAGGGAGTCACATATAGCTGGACATGGGCAGTGATTTCACAATGTGACTGGTCGCAAATGCATCATTTCTAATGTAAGCCTGATTTCTTGGTTAAACCATAATTAAATTCATTCAGTTACAACCAATTGTCACTGAAATGTACATATAAAAGTTCAATGCAGTACATGATTTAAGCATAGATATGTTTATGTGTATGGAATAGAATTTATCTTCCTTTTCATACAAACATAAACCTTAATGATGGAAATGTGTATTTATGCTACATTATCTTTTAAGTGTGTAGTCTTCATCACAGAATCATTATATTATAAGCATTATAGAACCACACCAGTATAATGCAGGTTTATTGGGTCTTTTACGGCTACAGGTAACTACAGGTCAAAGTTGAAACTGGAAGTGTGTCTGTAAACGGTGATAGATGTTTACAACAGACAGTTTGGGTAATAATTTTACAGTTTGTCTGTTTTCTCTTCCAAATAAGTTTGGTTACTTAATGAGTACAACCGTATTATTGCTAATAAAATGAAAACCAGGACTACAAAATAAGAACTTTAGTTACTTAGTTTTGTTGAGATTCATCACTACATCTGTTCATGAGCCAGACTGTTTTAGGTGAAGTCCCGCTCCTTCCAGTATCCCCCTATTTTGGAGAAAATATAAACGGTAGTTAATGGCGAGGGAGACAAATAGTTTTTTGATCCCATTTCAATTGTGCCATAATTTCACATATGATGTTTTTCAATTTAAAAGATAATTTTGCAAGTCAAGAAAGTCACAGTTTGTCGTAAAGATAGTGAGGTATCATTCAGTTTTGTGTGAAACCGCTCAGTGACCTAAATTTCGTCTCGTACAATATACAGTACGTAAGTCACCAATACCAACATGGCTGTCGCCTTGACAAAGAAGAAGTATTGAAAGAGTCTGGCCATGTTGACAGCTGCAGCTATGTGAAAGGAGAATTAGTTCCGTAAGGTGGCGCACACACGAGGCTTCATACATACGCTCTGAATCTTAAACCATCTGCCCTTTCAGATATTCTCTACTCACGGTCTGACCGCTGTGTTTACATTTAATTACACATGTCCTTCTAGGAAACAACCAGCAGGTTTAAACACCAAGGTTGGTTCATGTCCGCAGATGAAAAACAACCTTTGAAAATATCCTTTTTATTTGAATTTGTGAGGGATAATCACAAGTTTTAGTGAGTGTTAAACGAGGCTTACACGACTGTAGTCTACTTAATTACGTATTTTCGCAGTCTTATACTTCAACAGTTTTATAACAAACTGCGATTTTCTTGAGTCGCAAAATTAACCTTTAAAGTGATAAATATCATATGTGTGATTCATGGCACAATTCAAACCAGATCAAAAGATGGTTAGTCTCTCGCATTTACTGCTGTACATGTTTTTTAAGAAATAAGGTCCCATGGTGGTCCACCAGAAGGGGCAGGACTAAACCTCTCTATTTTGATGCTAGTTTACTGGATTACAACAACATCAACGAAACTATAGAGTTGTTGTGAAATTTCACTGCATGAAATGACAGTATGGCCTATTTAGCAATGCTCACTAGTCTGTTACCAGGCTTACACATTTTCAAGTGTTTTCCCAGGACAGGGCTGCTGGTTGGTCAGCCAGTTTGGACCATCATCATCATCAGGACCAGCCTGTGACCTTTGACTTTCCCTGACCTGAACCTTTGTGAGACTATGGCACTTGATTCTTCTTTATTTACATAGATTTTTACAATTTGAATGTATGCTGCTAAAGCATAAAATAAATGTGTGCAACACCCTCATATACTGTATTTCTGTATACTTTCATTTTCCTTTCTCTGCAGGGTTTTGCAGTCCAATTCTCCTAAATAGTACAATAATTTCTTGTACACCATTTTCTCACAGTTTCATTTCATTTTCTTCTTTACAAATGCTGATCAGGGAATGGGTGGAATCATTTCCCCCAAATTGTCCAGATTCATTTGTTAAAATAACCTGCCTAAAGTATTTAAATATTGTGCCAAAGTCAGAGTTGCAATAGTTTTAAAGTTGTAGAAATGTAGTATTCATACATATCACTGTCCATCAAATGTTTTGCTGGATTATGTTCTTTTACTTCTCTGCGTTATTTGCAGTCTGTCAGAATGATGGTCACTCAGATAGTGGCTCATCACACATTAACATTCAGCTCTGCAAGTTTGTTCTTATGCACCTACATGCATCTGTCTGCATACATTTAGGGGTGGGAATGCGATGTGTGTGTGTGTGTGTGTGTGTGTGTGTGTGTGTGTGTCTGTGTGTGTGTGTGTGTGTGTGTGTGTGTGTGTGTGT
>JBBPCS010067888.1:0-16881 GCA_037974645.1 Hollardia meadi
GTGGAAGAGTAGAAGAAGGCTTGGTGGACAGATAGAGCTGGGTGTCATCCGCATAGCAGTGAAAATTAATGTTGAATTTCCTGAAAATATGTCCGAGGGGAAGGAGGTAAATGATAAATAAAAGGGAGCCCAAAACAGAACCCTGGGGAACACCACTAGTGACTGGGAAGGAGTGTGAGATGGTGTCAAAGGCTGCGCTCAGGTACAGAAGGACCAGGATGGTTAAAAGCCCAGAGTCAGCAGCCATCAGTAGGTCACCAGGGCTCACTCTGTGCTGTGGTACTTGCGAAACCCAGACTGAAATTGTTCAAAAAGATTATTGTTAGATAGATGAGTGTGTATTTGAGCTGCAACCGTTTTTTCGACAATTTTGGAGAGAAATGGGAGGTTTGAAATTGGGCGGAAATTATTTCAATTATTTGGGTCTGCACCATGTTTCTTGAGTATTGGGGTTATAGCAGCTGTTTTGAGAGATGAAGGAACAAGACCAGACCTTTAGCATGTTAGCATGCTATCATTCATTAATTAGCACAAAACACAATGTACAGCTGAGGCTGATAGGAATTATGTCATTAGCTGTGCAGGTATTTGGTCATAAAGTGTTGGACAGATGGAAATTTTGACTTGATGATGGCGCTAGATGGGTCAGAGCATAAACAAAGTTATTACAGTTCATCCTTAGAAGGACATGAATGTGTGCACCAAATCTCATGACAATCCATCTTACAGTTGTGGAGTCATTTAATACAACAACAACAAAATGTCAGCCTGCTGGTGGCGCTAGATGAAAAGTCAGGGGATCGCCAAAGTTTGTAGTATTCAACATCTGGGGACTATGAATGTCTGCACAGAATTTCATGGCACTCCGATCCAACAGTCTTTGAGATATTTCAGTCTGGACCAAAGTGGTGGGCCGAGCCACGCTGCTAGCACGGCTAAAATCCATTTAATTCCAACACAGACTGGGTTACGCCATAGAATGTGTAATAAATAGTGGATGGAGCCACTGTGACATCACCCATTGGTTTAAAGTTTGGCTTTAAGGCCGTTGCCATCTTGATTTTTTTTTAAACAGAGGTGACCATATTTGGATGAGAGGGTGGAGGACATGCTTGTCAATCACAAGGTAGCCACGGCCTAAAGCGTACCCTGCAAAATTGTCTATTTTACTCTTAACGGGACCATAATTTAGAAAAAAACCCATCACGCTGTATTAAAGAAGACCTGAAACTAGCGACTGAACCCATAAACCCATTAGGAAACTGTTTATTGAGGTAATAAATCAAGTGAGAAATAGGCTAATTTTCTCATAAGCTTACATACATTTGGATTTATTTTTAAAACCACCGCCCCCTGCTGGTCATTAGAAAGAATGCAGCTTTCACTTTTCAGACTTGAAAGCTTTGTCCACTTTTTATACTGTCCATGGTAACAGGAAGTTTTGTAATCACTCAAACTATTCCAATTTATATTTGTGAGCAGGACTGAAAAACAAATGGGACAATGGGAAATACACTTCTTTTTCTCTCTTCAGTTCCTTCATTTGACATTGAAAAATGGAGACTAACATATAATAAACGTCCAAATTATCCACTTAACCCTGATAGAATTAATTCCATACATTAAGCTACACAGGGCTGTTGTATCAATACACCACACACGCTTGGGTAATAATCAATAGTCAATAACAAATGCCCTGTTCCTTCCACATTTCAGTCAGCAGGCCTGAAACTACAGACCAGGATGAAGAACAACAAGAGCGACGTATGGAGAGCTCAGCATCAGAGCCTCCACAGACAGGCCTTCAGGAGGGAGGTCAGGAGGAGGAGCAGGAAGGAGGAGGAGGAGGAGGAGAAGAGACGTATGAGGAAGGACAGGAAGTGGAAGAGGAGCCTTGTGAGGAGACGCCAGAAGAGGAGGAGGTGAAGGTGGAGTGGCCAACAGGAGTCCCCCAGGCGTCAGACAAGGACCTGGCTGAGCTGTCCCACACAGAGGGGGTAGGAATCTGTTGTTTGTCTGCTTTTATATTGATAATTATTATTGGAGGAGCTGATTAATAACTAATAATTATTTGGGTCACAGAACATTCTTTGAGTATGAGATGAGTACAAAATGGTCTTTCTCTTCTTTCATTGCTGACTTCTTTCCTCTCTCCAAACCATCCGATACCATCTCCTGCATGCATCTATCCTTCCTTCCTTCCTTCCTTCCTTCCTTCCTTCCTTCCTTCCTTCCTTCCTTCCTTCCTTCCTTCCTTCCTTCCTTCCTCTCCTGGATCTCTTCAGTTTTTACTGTCTGCTACACTTTACACCTGCAGATGGAAGGACTGTGTTTGTTTAAGTCCTCCTCTCTGACCCACAGCTCTTTGTCTTTGCTGGGACACTCCCGTGATCTCGGCGGTCTCTCTGTGAGATCATCGCCAACTTCCCTATGTTCGGAAAGTCCTCCACCCATGTTCACTGGTGTGGCCTGACACATTGGGATGTCTAACCCGCTAAATGGGCTACATTACTGAGCCGGGGCCTGAGCCAAGACATCGTGTCCTGGTTCTGAAGGGGCCTGAGATGAAATCAGAGCTATTCCAAACAAGCAGTACAGGCTGAGGGCCTTGCGTTGATTGTGTCAGGATCATGACTGTTATGTAATCCAGTGAGGTTTAAATGGGTGGGGCCTGGGTGGGACCCCTTTATTTTGTAATGAAAAATAGTTGAGTCACATTTCATGAAAGTTTTGAAGTTTTATTTATTTATTTATTTTTTTTTACCAAGGAAGTTTACATTTTTCCTCGTTTTCTTTTTCTTTCTTTATAAGAAACACAATTTGTGTCACTCAATAACTAATTCAGATAGTGCATAACACTGCTGGAATAAATGAATGAATAGCAAGAAAGAAGCGCCTCACTGATTACTGTACAAAAACACAACTTTATTCACTGAATTTAGTGAAACTGGATCATATTTTACGGAGAAAATATTTTCTGGTTTTCCCTCTGATGTCCTCTGGCTCTGGATTTACCGAGTTTCCTGATGAACAGGTGGCTTTACTTGTTGCTGAAGTAACCGCTCACGCTAACTGTACCGGGCTCAGGAGCCGGTGAACATGGCCGAACAGAGACCGAACACAGCCCCCGAGACAAACTGAGGCCAGTTTGACGACAGGGAATCCAGTACCAAGGTGGTTTACGGAGTTTCCTGATGGGCAGATAACGTGATTTGTTGTAGTTGCTGTTAGACAGTTATCGCTAGCTTGGTTAGCCACGCAGAGGTCCCATTAGCTAACTCAGCCTCGGGTTGCCATAAGCCAAACCCAGCAAGAAAACCACCTTGGTACTGTATTCCCTGTGGTCAAACTGGCCTCCGTCGGGCGTTGGTCTGTCACCGAATGCTGTGTTTGATTCCACATGTTTGGAAAGTCCTTTTAACATTTAATCCTCCAAATATATACTGGTATACTCCAGTAATACATGCAGCGCATATAGGCAAGTATGATGACAGTTATGTTCACGACGCGGCTGTAGACTAGTCTTGTTTTGACATGATTGTTTCTTACACCCTACTTAAATAGAACTGTGAATTTCATACATTTCACAGAGCAGCACTGAAACAATCATCTATTTTTTTCAAAGTTCGGTTGCTAGTAGTTACATAGCTAGTTCGGTTGGTAATATAAACACGAGCACATCTACTTTAATCCTAAAGCCAGAAATCCCATTACAACCAATGTTAAAATCTGGAGCTTCGCTATAGACAACGAATGTGAAAATGAGTGGACCTACACAATGTTTTATATTCAAAATAAACCTTTTAAACTCAACAATAACATTTACATTGAAAGCTCTTGCAGCCAATCTCTAATCTCTACAGAGGAGCTCCAGAGTTTACATCTGGACTGTAGGAGAAAGAGGACTTTGTCCTGACAGTTTCCTCAAACCGTGCAGTTTTTCTCTTTAACATCACAGTGGTGACACAGAACATTCTGATTTGAACGGGGCTTGACTTGGAACACCACAATGTGATCTTAAACGTCAAACTTGATAAACTAAACGCGCCTCTGTGCAGACTGGAATGAATGTGACGACCAATGCAGCACGCTACTGACTCGCTGACCTCAGTTAATGATTGACCTATAAATTATGGCAGCTGATGAGGCTGTCAGCTCGACAGATGACTCCACCTCAGTAATCGACATATGGCCGTGCTGCTCTGTGGTTTGTTTAGAGATTATGATCAGGTCAAAAGGTTTCATAAGGGAAGGGAATTACCCTCAAGACTGACCTCTGCTGACGGTACAGTGTAACTGCAGGTTGAAAATCTTAATGCAATGCAGTGTATGATAACTGCCACTGATCCTGCAGATTTATTGTCCTTGTTTCAAACAAGAAACACTACTGCGCATATTCAGTGGGCCACAAAGAGAGGTTCTCTCTTGTACTAACCATTGACAGTATATAAAGATGGAAGACGTGAGAGTTCCTCAAAAGTGAAGCCAAAACATCTCGATCGCTTTTTTCGTTTCTGTGTCTCCTTCAGGGCTCCTCCCCTGATGGTCTGGTCTCCATTCTGAAGAGGAGGAGAGCGTCTCTGGATGGTTTGCCTCCCCCAAGCAGCAATGTTGCTAAACAGGACTCCAAACGCAAAGTTCGCTTCAGTGAGCCAGAGGACGGCGTTGAGCAAGGTACAGCGTAACTCACCTGTAATGTAAACATCAAAAAATGTGGAGCAAACCTTGTTCCAGGACAGATTTATAGCAGCTGCAGCTGGTGGAAAGTGTGTGATACATCTAACAGCATGTCACATTTGTCCATGCCTTACTTGTAGATGAGGTCGGCGGAGATTCCTGCCTGATCCTGCTGCTGCTCTGTCTGGTCACCGTGGTGATCAGCATAGGCGGGACCACCCTCTACTGCACCCTGGTGGGTAGTTACTCCAACATCTGCACCGACTTCACGCACAACGTCGACTTCTACATCACAAACGTGCGGGGGTTCTTTGAAGGCCTCGGAAACTTGCTGCGCCTCCGGACTTAGACTCTTTCACCTGCACTCCAGACGCCTGCACTGTAACGGACAATAAAAAACAGCAAGTGAGGACGAGAGAGTTCCTGAGAACGACTCGAATCTGCAGTTTGGAACCCTTTGGCTCACTTAAGACTTATTGATTTGCCCAAGATTTATGTTTAACTAACAGGTGCTCAAAGCAACACCATTCTGTCAGAGTTTAAAAACCTCATGTTTACTGCTGTTTGTATGGACGTTTCATCTTAACAGAAACCTTACAGATACCACACAAGAGGGCTCACAACGCTCAACAATGTTAATATTTTAACAGAAGTAGTAGTTTTTATGTTTTCCCTCGCATTTCGTAGCTGCGTATACGTTTGTCTTTTGTTCCAGAAGTTTTCTTGTTCTGATTTTATTTAGACTCGGTCAGAAAGACGCTGTCGTCAGAGTCATTAGGATTTTCCGAGTGTGTTTTGTTCTTTTAGATGATTAGTTTTTGTTTCTCTGATTAATGAATATACTGTAGGGCTGTACACCTATATCAGACACATTATTTTATGATACAGATGAGCTTTTACAGCCTTTATGACGTGACCATCGTGTTTACCTCATTTCTATTGGTCCTCTTATCATTTTAATATGATCAGAGTCAAAGAGAAGCGTTGTACAGTGTATGATGCTGGTAAATGTATAAAGTGCCCTATTAAAAACAAAGCACGGCATCATAAAACAGTCTGCATGAATGATGCTGTATGTGCACATTCAGGATGTGGCTCTTGGTGTGTAAATACCAAGCCTACCACATTGTAACAATATATTTCAGTGTAGTCGTCATGGTTATCAGTATGCAATACAGTCATTTAACAGCCGCTCCACAAACTCAGGCACTCTGACCTTGTGTTTCTACTTTTGGTGCTCAATGTTTTCATGTTCACCTTAAAGTGTGTAACCCGAAAATTCCTGTTTTACATCCGGATTTATGATCATATCTCGTCTCCTCCGAACAGCTGCATCATGACAGCATAAACCCAATGCACAGAGAAGATACATTTGGATTGTGTGTGACACCAGATCACGTTCAAAAACAATGAAGGTGGTTTAAAAAAAAAAAAATCAGATGAAGTACAATATATTTTCTATCACCGCTTATCCTATGCAGGGTCGCAGGGGGCTGGAGCCTATTCCAGTTGACATTGGGCGAGAGGCAGGGTACACCCAGGACAGGTCGCCAGTTCATCACCACCAATTAACCTAACATGCATGTCTTTGGACTGTGGGAGGAAGCCGGAGTACCCAGAGGGAACCCACGCAGACACGGGGAGAACATTTTACACTTGGCTCTAAATGTTCACATTCGGTGATACGTACAAACCCGAGGCTTCTTTTATCCACATTAGGAGTTTAATATCCACTCCAGTGTACATGGGTTATGCAGTCTTTGTATCATTTTGTCCAAAAGCAGAGCTTTATGGTCCAACAGTTGTGTTCCCTGTCTGGCACAAGTAACATAACAAAAAAAATGCCTGTTTACGCTACATTTTATTGAAACAGAGACAATGAAATTTGATCAGCATGCTCCTGTTTTTCCACTGCCTTGTATTGATGTTTCTACAGATTTCAACACATTTTTTTTTCAAATCTCTCCTCCTGAACTCCCAATGTTTGCAAAGTGATGAATGTTACTCCTGTATTGTCACTGTGGAATATTGCATTATAGTCCACCTTTATATGTTTCAATATTTATGTTCATTTGTGTCCACACGGGAATACAAAAAAAAACATATTAATGAAGGATCATTTGGCATTGTGTTTCTTTCTCTTTTTTTTATTTCAAAGCTTGTCCTAATTTGATTTTTTTTTCTTGGTTTCTTGACATGTGCCACAAATTCCCCAGGTGTAATACCTAATCTTCGCCACTAGATGTCACTGTACATCGCGGAATCACCCATCACATTTTGATCGACGCAATGTTGCTAAATTCAACAAATGGCGGAAAAATATATAAATGGGATGGAAAAAAAACAGGAATTGTAGCTTTAATCTGTAATATTATTTAAACAATAATTCTCGACATACCACCGTGGCTCTATTAAAATTGTAGTTCCTCCTGGCGCATTAACACGGCAGTACTGCGGCTCCCCACAAGCCGTCCATTAAGGGCAGTTATGGTCGCTACGCAGCCAATCAGCGGACAGGACCAGACCTTGACGTTACCAGGCGGGACCTTGAACGGAAACAATGGCGGCTGTAACCTCTAGCAGACCGTACCACATTATCATTTTCGGTGCCACGGGGTTCACGGGGCAGTTTGTGGTGGAGGAGGTCGCTCGGTGCGCCGCAGAGAGTCCCGGCGGCAGCCCTCTGAAATGGGCCGTGGCCGGGAGAAGCAGACGGCGGCTGGAGGAAGTGCTGAAACGAGCCGCGGGGAGGTTGTGTATGTGCTGTAGCTAACTGGGACCAGAGTATTCGCTGTCAGGCCCGTAACGATCAGGTGTCACTGCCGCAGACTCAGACTTTACTCTCTTGACTGACAGAGGCAGCAGTCTGAGTTGTTGTGTCTTCAGAACAAGAGAACAATTTTGAACTTGAGACCCACAAATATTTCTTATTTTGCTAGCTAGGTAGTTTTTTTTTTAGCTAGCTAGTTTTTAGAAATGGCCACTTGGTCAAGATTTTGTTGACCAGCAAGTAATTTTTTACAATAATAAAGGGACATTTCTTATTAATAACAACATAATAAACACCAGAGCACTGACATATAGCAATAAGTATTAAGAAAATACTATATTAATATTTTATATGTTCATATTTGTTCATAAAACAATAACAAAGCTGGCTCAAAATGCTTTTCAGGTTACCTACATAGTAAACATGGGTGTTGCAGTTTTTATTAGACATATACTACAAATCAGGGCTGTTGTAAGATCACCTCCTTTCCTCTCTTTCGTCAGCTGTGCCTGAGCTGAGGACAGACATTGAAATCATCGTTGCTGATGTGTCTATCGAGGAATCGCTGGCCATCATGTGCCAACAAGGCCTGCTGATTCTCAACTGTGTGGGACCTGTAAGTATGCTGTCGGTCAATTAAAGGTTTGTCACATTGGCTTCAAACATACAACACTAATCTTCTGGTTTGTGCTCATTGACTATAATTCTTTCTGCGCCCTCTTTGTCCTTTCAGTACAGGTTTTACGGTGAACCAGTGGTCAAGGCTTGTGTAGCAAATGGAGCTCACTACATGGACATCTGTGGCAAGCCTCAGGTAGGGAAATAAATATCCATTTCTATGTTTTATCTATGTATTTGTTTTAGGACTTGGTCATTACAGATGCATTTTGTATTCAGTTCCTGGAGCGTATGCAGTTGGAGTACCACGCTAAGGCCTTGGACAAAGGAGTGTATGTGATTGGCAGCTGTGGCTTCGACTCCATACCAGCAGACCTGGGTATTCTCTATACACAGAGGCAGTTCAAAGGTAGGAAACAGAAGAGGATGAGTCAGCCATTGTTGTGAATTAAAAGCCTGTAAATTCAATGAAGAATCGGGTTGTTTGAGCCCTCAATATTTCAAGGTGTACTAAACTAAACACACCAAATACTGTAGGGCGTGTTTTGTTTCTCAAAGTTACAAGTATAGAAAATTAATTAACTAATAATATAATAAACTGATTTTATCTGTTGAAATTGTCATTGATATATCAACAAATAAGCCACAAACTCATCTGCTTCCATTTTAACAGTGGCAGGTTTAGTTGAACATCATGCGTTTGATTAAATTTTAACTGGAACTCCGTCGTCATCTGTTTACTCTGGTCTGATTTCAGGGACACTGACAGCTGTGGAGAGCTTCCTGACAATTAGCAGTGGACCTGAGGTAGCCTGAACAACTACAGGTTCTGCACTGCATGATGGGAAATGTAGTAAAAGTGTAAAGTGATGGCTGTCTCGGTCTAAGTTTATATAATTTGGCCGTCACTTTAAAGGCACTGTTGAGGATGTGATTAATCACAGATGGTATGTATTAGAACATATGGATGCAGGCACACAGTTGAAAATATTGCATTTTACTTCACTTCTACTGCCTATACAGTAGAAGAAGTGAATTCCTAGAAATGACTCCCAGCAAATGCTAGTGTGGAGTGCAAAAATCAATATCCCTGTGACACTGGAAGTTCATTTAATAGAAGCTTGAGGGAAACTGAGGGAATATATATATATATAGAGAGAGAGAGCAGTTTCAGTGAGTGGAGTAGAAGTGTTATCCTACTGTTGTGAGATTATATGACCATTTTTGATTTCCCTTAAAACAAAATATGCTTATAAATATGCTATTATATCCTAAATATCAAAAGAAATGAGTTATTCCCATTAAACCTTTGGTGCGTATTGAGTGGATGTTTGGATAGCATTGATTTACTGCGGCGTAACAGAATGTAAAATAATCTCAACCCTTGCAGGGGTCGTGTGGCCACGATGCCACTTGGCAGTCGGCTGTGTACGGATTCGCAGACAGCGGATCCCTCCGCCAGCTGAGGAAGAAGTTTGGCCGCAAGCCGCTGCCTGTGGTGGGAGCCAAAGTCAAAAAGAGGTAAGGCCGTAACTGAGCAATTACTGTCTGGCTTAAACTCTTCACTTTGAGTTAATAAGGTTTTTATTGGATTGTGCGGCTTGGCAGCGATTAGTCAGGTGTTCAGCACACAGCAGAGAGTGATTTTCCCACTGAAACTGATGCATCTTTTACATCTCACCTACATTTTTAATAGTTTGATTCCAGAGTGAAAGATGGAATATTATTTTTTTTACATGGTGCACATACGATTGACACAATTTTATTTAACAGTTTACATAAAAATAAAAAGGAGCGAACTACGTGTTTCACATGTTGCTTCATCAGATTCGCTCTGGGCTTGATTGCCTACAAGTGTTTCCTTAAATAATCAGGTGCTAATAAGTAGGCTACATCTAAATAATGGGAAATAGCAACCACAATTTCACTGTACAAAACCATAACAATACTCCGTAAGATAATGAAATACAAAAAAGTCTTACAATATAGTGCATTTCTAAATAAATATTAGGTAATATGTGGTGCAGATGTTGTTTTTTTAAAATATTGATGTTTTGGAAGGAACGACTTCATTTTGACGAGTTTAGTTTAATCTAAAGGCTATGAAACAAACTACAGGTTAGACACAAGGTCAACTTCAGATTACTGTATAAAAATCCAGCACACTTTGAGGTTTCTGCAAAAGAAACTGGCTGTGATTTCCAGACTATTACTGTCTAGTAGACTGACTAACCATCAGTGTAATGAGATTTTATTGGAAGGTGGTGTCTGGCAGGGATTGAGACAAAGATTTAAATCTATCAATGGATGAAATGAGCTCAAATACAGCTGTGCTGATGCTGCGAGCAGAGATAGATTTGGTGAGTGTGGACCACTTTGCTTTGTGTAATTTGGTGTGTCTGTTTGTGTGTCCAGGGGTTTTGTGTTTTTCAGCAAGGAGATTGAGCAGTATGCCATCCCGTTTATGGGCTCTGACCCCTCGGTAGTCAGGAGAACCCAGCATTTCCTTTACGAGGAGGAACAGCAGTCACCAGTAAGTTTACATCAACACAGGAACCGACAGTGTTTCCCATTATTTATTGCAGTGGTAGTAGTTAAAGCTACCCTGTGGGGTTTTCCTTTAAACAGTGACGCTGTTACTTCAGGCCCAAAAAAAAGGGCTGAATGCATAAAACGCAAAATTTGCAAAGCTATTTCTTTCTCTTTTTTAATATTTTAAAATCTCCACCTTTTCTGGTGCATCGTGGGTGATATTTGGCACTTAACTGTCACCAACTGAGGGATATATAGGTTGCATGCACGCACTATATGCTACACATGAGCTTCCTGGGTAGTAAACGGGAATATGCATCATCAGCAATGGCTAAGAAAGATCTTATTTTCACTCTTTTATTTTGCTTCCCTGCTGTGTTGTAGCGTTACTGGGATTGAGAGTTGTGCATAAAGTGCTGCTATACTACTCCGACTGACATCCACAAGAGAGAACTCTGTTTAGTATCGAGTTGGTGCAGGTTATGCTGTCTAACGTTATGCCGCGTTTTGATCTGCTCAGTTTGCCCGATTAAAGTTACTGCAGTGTGCTGTGAATGAAATCAACACTTCTTGTATGAGTTTCAAATTAAAAGCCCTTTAGCATTTCAATAGACAGAAACCCTTCATTTCAAGACTTTTACTGTGAAACATCTGCAGGAACGTGTTGTGGAAAATTTATTGACTTGCAAGGTTCCAGTGCTCACTGGAAACGTAGCGACTGCCATCTTTTCTCAAGTTGTTCTTGGCTGAAGTCTTATTTTATTCATTATTTTGATGTTAAACTTTAGAAGAATATGAGTTGAATGGTTTGTGTGAGAAATGAAAATCCGACGTGCTACAGTGGTTTTATATATGTTATTCTAGTAAATGTACCTTGCAAAAAAGGCCCTCTGAGTTGAGAGACCCCCCGACCAAGACAATTCCACAGTTTATATCTGCATTTTAAGAAGGTTACAGTATCCATTTTCTCATCTAACAGCTCATTTTACTTTCTAACCCTGTGAGGTATGACCGAGCAATTGTGGCTTGGATTGTAACTCATTTGTGTGTGGCTTTGGACAAAAGTGTCCGCCGCATGAATTCATGTAAATTTCCATGCAACCGTTCATTCTCCATGCTGCGCTCGAGGCCGTAAAAAAACTGGGCGTGCATCGAAGCGTTTTGCTCTGCCTCAGGATCAGAGAGATTAATGTCTCAGTGTATCTGTGTCCCTTAGGAACAGTTTGGTACGCTGCATTAAATGACACAAAGAGGTCTAATATTTAATATTAAGAACACAAACTGTGTGTTCTTAAAACTGGCTGTGAAAAGCGAAACCTTTTATTTCCCCTGGTGTACCTGTAACTAGGTCAGCCTTTCCAGCAGCTGTCACTGTTTTGATGAGAGACTCGGGCCTTAACGAGAATATCTCATTATGTTGTTTAGACCGCCATCTACCAGCAAACTGGAAATATGATGAGTCATCTATAGTGATTCATCACTTTCCTCCCCCTGCTCATTACTCCCGTTGACATCTCATCTCGCTCTCCCTCTCTCCTCCCTCCAACTCTTCCTCTTCTTTTACTCTTTTACGTCCCCCTCCTCCCTCGATCTGCATTTCTTCTCTTCTGTCCTCTACCTCCGCGTCTTCATCCTCCTCACCCCTGCTCCTCTTCACTTCTACCACCTGCCTTCATCTCTTATTCCCTAATGTGTGTCCCTCAACTTAACCACTTTTCCCTTCATCTCATTTTCCCCTCTGCTGCACCTGTTATCTGCATCCCCTTATCTTTTCCCCTCTCTGCCACCTCTAATTTCCCTTTTTATCACTTACACTCGTGCCCTCTCTTCCCTCCACCCACAGGTCCAGTACAGTGCCTACGTCAGGGTCGGTGGCCTCCTCTCGGTAGTCAAGCTCTTCTGTGGCGGCTTGTTCTTCTGGTTCCTGGTCAAATTCAGCCTAGGCAGGAAACTCCTTACCACGGTAGCTACGCTGTTCATCCACCCACCTCTTATTGTAATGCCTGTGTTGGTATTTGCTCCCCAGAGCAGATAATCTGGAGTCCCCTGGAAGCTGATTTTAAAGGCAGCAGAAGCTTTAAGATGGTTAATCTAAGCATTTAAGTGTGGATGAATGCCACAGTTAGGTGTGGATATGTAGCTGAAAGGCTTATCCAAAGCTACTCTTGTTAAAATGCAGCACCAGAGTTGCAACAGCTGTGATTCTACTTGATGCTTACAAGCAGAAAAATGTTTAAAATCTACATGGATTATACAGTTTTAATGCTTCATTTATCAAAACTGCAATTCAAGATCTGGGGCCGTATTACAGAAACTTCCTAACTTGCAGATCCTATCTTAACTGTGTGGTAACCATGGTAACTAGGGTTATGTCCCTATCTTAACTTGAGATAGTGTTACACAAGCATCCTAACATCCCAAAATGTTAAATAGACCCTCCTAACTTTAGGATGTTCAGCTGTTCTAGTGTCAGCTGACTTGTTTAATCCGTATGGCTGCTATTTTATTTCTTTTTCAACACGGATGAAATGTCAACATGCGGAATTTATTCACTGAGATGCTTCTGGCAGACCCTGACGATGTGTTTCGGGTTGTTAGTCGTTACAGGCCGACCCGAGCCGTGATCCTGCAGTTAGCCGAGCGACTGCGACCGGCTTTAAAGAGGCCGACCCGGCGACACGGAGCTCTCCCGGTTGTGGTTGTGGTATCTTATATTCCTCCTGTTTCTGTAATGCGGCTCCTGGACATTAAACTGATGTTATGTATAGAGTCACATTTTCTTACAAACTTAGCATATAATTCAGCTGTAAGCACAATTTTGTGAGAGTTACATGTGTGTGTAATGGACTGATATTTTTTCTTTCCCAAAGTTTCCATCATTCTTCTCCTTTGGCTTGTTCACCAAGTCTGGACCGACCGTGAAGCAGGTAACACGAATACTGTTTGAGTTTAGTGTATGTCTTTGTGTCCTGAGATGAACTGAAAGATTCCCTCTGAAGTCATGCAACGCCTGCAGGTCAGAGCTTAGAAACCGAGTGAGAGTTTACTTTGTGTTGCTGAAGGGCCCGGGTTGTCAGTGTTAAACTTTAAATGAATAATTTTATTATGTATAACAAATTAATAATTTTTTTAATTCATGAATATTTAAGGGAACAATTCACCCAAAATGAAAACTCAATCATTTTTGCAGCATTCTCCTAAACAACTGAAAAAGCTGCGGACTTGTTGCCAATGATAAAGATTTACACTTTTTTTTTTTTAAAGCCAAAATCCACTTCAGACAGTTTGCACGCTTTCAGCTAACAGATACAGTGAAGGCTTAATAAGGCTGTAAATAACATCTTTGCAAATCAATTTGAGATCTCAGGGTTTTCAGAGACTTGGATTACACCAGACGAGCTGTAGGAGCCATTTTATTTTATTTTATGTGTTTTTGGTTGTTTTTGTTTACGTTTTTAAAAAAGTCTCCAGCTTCCTCACAAAACACTGTTTTGTTGTGAAGCTCCAAAAATGTTTTGCGGACTAAGAAACGACTTTCTATCAGCATGGAGGTGAGTAGATAATGACTGAATTTTCATTTTTGGGTGAACTCTTCCTTTAGAAAAATTGTGATCTGAACGTTTTCAGGGGCTTTGTTGTTGTAGTTGTGGCAAATTCTATTTGTTTGGACAACTATGGGTTTCTATGAGTGATACAAAAAAATAATAATATGAGAAAACCTAATATGACGGCTTTCTTGGTTGTTGTGATGCGAAGTCTATTTGGTTCCTCTCTCATTCAGTTCCTTGTCTTCTCTCAGATAGAAGACACCTGTTTTAGCTTGACATTCTTCGGGGAGGGGTACTCGGAGGGTACAGATCCCACGCAGGGCCGACCCAACACGAGGATCTGCACTCAGGTCGTAGGAGCAGGTAAAACTACACGGGCTTACTTCCACCAGTACAGGCTTCTGGTTCTGATAAATAATTATAGTTATTATACGTGTCATATATGTACAGTAATATTGCACTAACCATTGTGTGCACTTCTGTCTGTGTATGAGCGTTTTTAAATGAAGACATTGCGACACGTCTCAGTAGGAAAACAGGTGTGAATAATCAAATTAACGAGCTGCTTCAGTTTCTGGTTTAGTTCATGCTGGTTTACTGTCACATTCATGGCTCAGTGAGTATAACAGAGCCATTATTAATGTTATTAGTAACACCTGTGCTTGTCCAAATATGACAAAATGAAACACAGCTCAAAGAGATTACAAGCATCAAGTTCTTCACATAAAAAGACATAAAAACTGAAAATAAAAAAGACGGTAAAAACAGGGCCTGAATGTCATAAATGATGTAAAAGAAAAAGGAGAATAAAAACTGTCAACAATATTTTGAAACATTTCAGCAAAGTTTAATCTCCATGTTCTTGTTCTTGTCCACAGAGCCTGGTTATGTAGCAACAGTTTCTGCTCTGGTACAAGCAGCCGTCACCTTGCTGAATGAACTCCACTCTCTCCCCAGGAGGTCAGTTCACTCTGTTTTCTTTTCATGCATACGTGCCGGCGACATTAGAGACATGAAGCAGTGACTTTGGAGGGACGGCTACAGCGTCCACGAGGCATTCCACCCGGTTGCCGTAGTCGTGGAAATCGAACTCTTACAACGGCTACTCTTAAAAATGGCCCGAGAGCGCGTGATATATGCTTTCGATCGATGATTTTGACTCCTGATCACTAAACTACGAGTGGTAAAATCTGATATAAATGAAATAGGAGTGTGAAATACGATAAAATTTTATTATAACCTGATATAAATTTCATTTCCCCGTAGTAGGCAGTTGGCAGGAAGTGTTGAGACAAAATCGCACATGCCGTAGCCGCCCATTCCTGTGGACGTGATATCTCAGGGAATTTCTTCAAGTTTGGCACAAATGTCCATTTGGACCCGAGGATGAACTGATTAGATTTTGGTGGTCAAAGGTCACTGTGACCTATTAAACAAATTTTTAGTCACAACTCCAGAATTCATACGCTCATAATGACAACATTCCAGACAGGATAATGAAGACATGACATTTTATATCCAAAACATCAAAGGTCAACTTCACTTTGACATCATAAAAACACTTCTCTGGCCAATATCAGCTCCATAAAAACAGAAGTGGAGATTAGATAGTTTAGATCTTCTTGCTTGTGCAACTTTTGCTTTGTCCCTCTCTGTCCTGTCTTGTATAATCTATGTGCCTAAACATTTTCTCTCTCTCTCGTGTCTCCGATGTCACTGGACAGGGGAGGGGTGTACACTCCAGGAGCTGCCTTCTACAAAACCAGTCTGATCGACCGCCTCCACAATCACAGCATCAAGTTCTCAGTCAGAAACTACCAGTAGCCCTTTAAAACGCCGTAAAGGTCACCCCACCTTCCTGTCACAGTATATTGTCCACTGAAGGTAATGCCTGACCTTTCATACAGTCAACATGAGCACCTTTTATTGTGAGTGCAACTGCAAAATCCCCTCTGTTGTTCGTCTGTCCGTTTATTGGTTCAGTGATAAAACTCTGAGCTGGTAGCAGAACCATTTAAGCAGCAACAAGGTTCATTGATTTGCTCCGAAAACATGAACACGCCGGCTGCCACTCACTAAGACTAGCTGTGCTTTTGTTAAACCAGTTTTTCTCTGCAAAGCAAGACCTTGTGGTTTTAATCTGAGTGAATGGAAATATGTTTGTTTTCTGAACACCCCGAGGACTGCTGGAGCTCTACATCTAGTCAGACATATCTTACACACTAGTTGACTTAGTGTTTGTGAAAATAAGCATAATTAGCTTAAGCTAATTTCTTTTAATCAAATTTATCTTGTTCAGGAATCTCAGCTTGCACATTTGTACTTGAAATGTAAGGAAACACAAAAAACTTGATATTTAAAACACTACAGCAGAAGCTACATAATTGTGATTGATTAGAATGTGTTGTAAAATAAACATTTTGCTGTGTATTTGTATTGTTTTATATTTTTAATATAGTTTTCAATCAGTAATGTAATAAAGTACTGGAATGATACAGCAAGAGAGTGAAATATGTTTCATACCTTGAAATGTTCTTACAATTGTGAGGAAATGTGTTATATATTATCTTAAAGGAGAAGTGAATGTATCTACTGACACCGAGTTACGTCCTGCTCTGACATTAGAGCTCCCTAAAAGTGAAGCCAAAACATCTCCATCGCCCCCTGGTGGCTGGCTGCAGTATAGCTCCTAAACCCCTCCCCCTCCATGTTAGCAGATGGGACATGGGCCAAACT
>JBBPCS010067909.1:0-16878 GCA_037974645.1 Hollardia meadi
AACCAGTCCATTTAGCCTCTCTGTCCCACTATAACCAGTCCATTTAGCCTCTCTGTCCCACTATAACCAGTCCATTAGCCTCTCTGTCTGTTATGCTTGTGCCAGAAACACTAGGAGCAGGGATTTTTGGACCCAGACACAGCAGACAGAGCAGATTCTTCAAATATATTTATTAAACTCAAAGGACAAAAAAAAAGGCTTACTGGGTGTGAGGCAGGTGAGGGTGAAAACCAAAGTACGAATAACGAACTGACAAAGACAAAGGGGAACCGGACTTTAATACACAAGGGCAGGTTTATAAGGACCAGGTGAAACTAATCAGGGTAATCACAAAAGGAGGGAAAAGAACAAAGACAGGAAACGTAAAGCAGGGCAAGATACACAAGGGAAGGACTACCAAATAAAACAGGAACTAATAATAAACTACAAACTCGAAATGATAACACAGGCAGCAGACAGGAAAATAAACTAGAAAGTCAAACCCACAACATGCATAAACTGAAACCATGACACTGTCCCACTGTAACCAGTCCATTTAGCCTCTCTGTCCCACTATAACCAGTCCAATTAGCCTCTCTGTCCCACTATAACCAGTCCAATGTAGCAAATTTAGAAATCACTGCTGAGGATCCATCATGAGCATTTCATTTTTTAGCATTTTGTCATGTAACATCGGGGTGTGTTTGATTTGTGTCACTTAGTGTGCTCGTCGGGTGGTGCATTAAATCAGTGATTGACTGAGATACATGTAGATGCAGCCAGTTTTTAACTACGCCGAGGTACAATAATGCTAACCCTAACCTATAATGATGTCATCTTTAATTTTCGGGCATATTTTTTTTTACTCACTAATGGATTCACCTTGAAATGTAGTACAAGTATTTTATAACAAGTACAATACTTGTTATTAAAACTACTTAAGTACTTTTAGTAGATTTTTAAAAAATACTCAAAAAAGTAAAAGTACACCAAAAAAACTACTTAATTACAGTAATTTGAGTACATGTAATTCATTACTTCCATCCCTGGAGCTGATACAGTTCAAATTTTAGTTTGGTTTAGTTTTAGTTATACCGAACCAGCGTTTCCCAGTGTTGAAATGGACCCAGCAGACATTTCTTTCGAAGAGGAACTATGTGACCTATCATACACCCTTGTTTGCATTCATGGAGAGTGGAAAATGGCTCAGAGTAAAGACATTCAAGATGCTGCTCTGAGGATGGCACACATGTAAGAGTAAAAGAAACTGTGGTTTAAGTCTTTGTCTATCATTGCCTGAGTGGCTTAAGGACTTCAGTTTGTAAACTGTCCAGCCTCCAGGCCTCAATCCAAAGTTCCCAGCCACCAGCCTGCCTCCCAGTCGGCCACCCTCCAGCCTGCCTTCTGGTCCGCTATCCACCCGCATGCTAGTTCCCTGCTAGCTCCAGTCCTTAAGTTGGGTACCCATTGGCCTGCTAGCCTCCAGCTAGCTTCAGCTCCTGAGCCTGCTAACCACTGGCCGTCTAATTCCCTGCTAGCTGCAGTTCCTGAGCCAGCTAGCCTCGTGCAAGCTCCTGCTCCTGAGTCAGCTAGTCCTTGGCCTTCTAGTCTGCTGCAGGCTCCTACTCTTGAATGGACAATCCATCAACCTGCTAGCCTCCTTCCACCATCTGAGCTGGCTAGCTTCCTGCCAGCTTCAGCTCCTGGGCTAGCTAGCTCCCTGTTGGCTTCTTCCCTGGAGCCGTCTTCCATGAAGCCCTCTAGAAGGAAGCATGGCCCCCACTAACGTCATTCTTTTCAGCACCCCACAACCTCAACTGCCCAGCGCCACAGAGCCTCCACCGCCCAGTGCCACAGAGACTCTCCCTGACTGTCCCTGAGCTGCAGGAATCCCCTGATCCTGGGCTGCAGCGAACCACCAAGCCTAAGTTTCAGCTGTTACCAGTTCCTGAGCTGCATCAATCTTCACTCCCTGTGCTGCAAGAGGTTCCCAGTTGTTGTGCTTCAGCAGTCATCCCCTGTGCCTGAGCTGTAGCAGTCCTCAGTTCCTGACACAAGTCTTGCAGTGTTGCAGCAACCTGCTGTTTCTGTGCTGCAGTTGTCCCCAGCACCTGAGTTGCCACAGTTTCAAGCTCCTGAGCAGCAGAAATCCTGTATGTACATAAATGTGCTTGAGTCTCATTATGAGGAGACACATGCATCATTTCTGCTTCTGTGGGATCTCATTAGTATTGTCCTCATTAGTGATGTATTATTTAATCCACCCTCATCCCATCTGCTATTAAGCAGCTAAATACGGGTGTATTTGCTCATATGCAGCCAAATGGAGTCTTTGATGGGACAGCGAACTGGAAGATGGTGGAGGCATCACCCAAGGACCACATACCTGTCCCACAGTGATGAAGAGTTCTGATGTTTAAAATGCTTTAAAATTAAAGGAAATGGAGATGACACTTGCCCAAAACACAGCTATGAACTAGAAGATAAGCACGCAGTAAAGCTCATACCTCCTCCAAGGCCCAACTGTCCTCTTATTAAGCACCAACTGCAGCAGCTGGTGACTCTCTGTTAGCACCTTACTGAATCCAATATTAACTTAGCTACACATTGGTGCTAGCTGCAGGTTTCTATTTGTTACCGTACAGAAGCAGGAAAAGACTACCCCCCTATGAAAACATGTTTAAATCCACTAGATCTGGATTGTTATTTGGATCCACACTAAACTGTCCACCCTCTAAATATGCCTGTATTGTATAATTGTATAAATAAAGCCTAATGTGTTTTAACTGCTAGGAACGGCCCTGGTTTTCAGGAGGAGAGACTCACTGCTTTCGGTGTGGATGTTTTCCATGCACAAAAACATCTATAACACACGATGGAAGAGGAAAAATCCCAAAAGCATAATATGTACCTCTTTATTTTGTTAAGTAATTAACATGAAAATTGGACTTTGGAGAGGTATGATGAGTAATGAGATCGTCTGAAGCCATGTCAGTTTCTGATGATGATGATGATGGAACAGCCAGATCAGCTGTCAGCTGGCTTTAACAGCTCTGTAGTGTTTGTATTCACACATACAGTATACACACTGTCCAAGTAAGAAACCCGTCTGCCTGTTTCACTAACTGCCTGTCTGTCTGCCTGTTTCACTGACTGACTCTCAGATCGTCTGTCAGCTCAGTGACTCTGCTGGTTCCCACAAATATTAGGCTACAGCAGCTAAATACAGCAACACACACACACACACACACGCACACACACACACACACACACACGCACACACGCACACACACACACACACACACACACACATACATCCATGATGTCAGAGGTGCAAAGAAGAGGGAGGACAGATGATGAAGATAACCATGTGTGTGTGCTCTGGCAGTGCTAACGGTCCAGCTGGCTGTTCCCATCATCATGGGCACCAACATCGGCACCTCTGTCACCAACACACTAGTCGCCATGACGCAGGCTGGTGAACGCAGCACCTTTCGCAGGTAATCATCTTCTATCTGATTGATAGCCTCCTTTGCCTTAGCCTCATGTGAAAGTCCACAAAATATATTTTTTCTCACAAACAATGTATTCTGCTGTGAATTATAAGAATATGCAGAGATAATCTCGTAGTTTTGGCTTTGTGGCAAAGAGGTTCATTAGCCCTAAGATAATAAAATGTCTAAATATTAAATCTACAAAATTAAAATCTCCCTTTATCTAAAAAAACAAAAATATTCCATATTTAATCTAGAATTTATGATCCTCATGTTTGTCTGAAACATAGTTTTGCTGTACCAGTAATAGTTTTACTTACCTACTAATTCACTAAAGGACTTGAAAGTAATAATATGTATCTTACATTAGAAAGATCAAAGATCATTTTACTTTTACAATGTGCCCAGGGCTTTTGCCGGGGCCACAGTGCACGACTTCTTCAACTGGCTCTCTGTACTGGTGCTGCTGCCTCTGGAGGTCGCCAGTGGTTATTTGTACGTGGTCACCAAGCTCATCATCGACTCCTTCAACATTCAGAGTGGGGAGGCCCCAGACCTGTTAAATGTGATCACTGATGTCCTCACAGAGTCAATTATACAGGTAAATTGTTATTTCTGATGATGTTGTGTTCTTCTTCAAATCTGAAGAAATCCCTTGTTATTAGAACATTAAGCATGTGTAGTTAGAGCACTAGTAGCAATACAGGGCAATGTACTGTTTATTTTGATTAGGCTATATTTTGTTCATCCACAATATTATATAAGCTTTAGCAATAAAACAAAAACAGAATAGACTACAAAATGAACAGGATTCAGGAGAACTGTTTAAATGCATATTTTGACAGTACAAAACAAACAACAAAACAGGAAAACTTCACATATTTACAAAAATAACCTTACTCATTCCACAACAACATTGCCATTTCATAATCTCGTAAAAACACATTGACCACTGTGATATTTAGCCAACTGTAGCAGAACTAAAAAATATTGCACTAAACCAAAGATAAGGTGAAAGCTGGAGTTTGAGTAAGATAAGATGAAATAAGATAAGCGTTTATTGATCCTTAGAGGGGCAATTCGTTTTTTGCTGCAACACAAGGACAGAAGTAAGTAATAGGAAAAACGGTTTTTTTAAATTAATTAATTAATTAATAATAGGTTTAAAAAAATAAAATAAAATTTAAAAAAAAGATTTAGAACTAAAAATAGAAATTCTACAAGTGCAATTAAAGACAAACTTAAAAAATTAGAGTGACAGTGATTAGCAGCAACATATAACAGACTATTCTTACTTAATATTATTGAGTAATGCTACTTTTTGTCTGTATTAATATACAGTTATATTAGAAAAATAGAATAGTAAATGTAATAAAATGCTATAACATATTAGCATACCGTAATATAGTATAATATAGTATGAGATATACGATATAGTATAAGGTGAATGTAGTGATATAGTGTAACATAGTATACAGTATTGTACGTTAATATAACATAGAATATCAGATAACCAATGTCAGTAAGTGCAGCAAGTCCCTGAGCTGAGACAGATGACAAACATACTTCAACAGTAGTAGTAGTAGCAGTAGGCTATATATATATATAAAAAAACTGTACAATTGTTACTGTTATCTACTGTATGAGTCAGTGCTATATTTCCTCAATAGTTTCTTTGAATTTAAAAAAGATAAGTTGCTATAAATGTGATACATGAACCCATTAAGCAGCACAATAAAGAAATCAGTACAAGAAATCACCATAGAGATAAGATAATAAGTCACTGTATAACATTATTATCTTCATCATGGTTGTACATTGCTGCATGTGTGCTTTCTCTTTCCCTCTGACTTAGTTGGATCAGTCTGTCATTAGTGGGATTGCCACCGGAGACCCAGAAGCCAGGAATAAGAGTCTCATCAAGAAATGGTGCCAAACCTTCACCAACACAGTAAGACCAAAGCATGTCAGCCACATACAACATAAACATCCAAGATTAAAATCTTTATTGTCAAACTGCCACTGTGTTTCAGACCTTAATGAACGTTACAGTTCCCGGTCCAGAGAACTGCACCTCTCCATCTCTTTGCTGGGTGGATGGCAACTACACCGTCACACTGAAGAACATTTCTAAAACATACAATGTCCAGAAATGTAAGACCAGTATTTCTTTTTTGATTGCAAATGTGATTTACAATAAAAGCTATCTGTACATTAAGTAAACGTAGAATATTCTCATCTTGATGTATGGCTTTGTTTCACATGGCATGGTGGTGTTAAAGCTAACTATAACTATAGAGCTTTTTAGTCTCTAATCTGCATTTCGTAGTTCAGTGTCTTGGGTTTTAAAGGTTACAAATGAATTGAACCTATGTCAAACAGCAGAAGACACAGCAGTGTGGAGTATCTCGCAAGACCAACCGTAACTTTATTAAGAGATAATATATGTGTTTTTCATTTTTTGTGGAGTTATTCTTCCCCCAAGTGACCAAAAAACCAACAATGCAGCTTTTAAACAAGGGAGATAAAAGTCATCACCCTCTTGTATTCATAGTGTCATTAATACAGAATTGTTACATCTGTGTTTTTTGTGCGTCCACAGGTAAGCATCTCTTTGTGGATGTGAATCTGCCTGACATGGCAGTGGGTCTGATCCTTCTGGCTTTATCTCTGCTGGTGCTCTGTTCCTGCCTCATCCTCATCGTCAAGCTGCTCAACTCCATGCTGAAGGGACAGGTGGCTGCCGTCATCAAGCAGATCCTTAATACCGGTGAGCAGCACTGCACACTGTATATACCAATAAATGTGTTTGTGATTGCATTGGTTAGTAACAAATGGATGTTGTGTGTACGTTTGTGTTTGCAGATTTCCCATTTCCATTTGGTTGGGTCACAGGTTACATTGCCATTTTAGTCGGAGCTGGAATGACTTTCATTGTGCAGAGCAGTTCGGTTTTCACTTCTGCTATTACTCCACTTGTTGGTGAGGACATCCATCCATCCATCCATCCAATTCATACATATCATCATTATCTATGTACCAATTTGCACTTCAAATTCCCATAAATAGACAATCTGATTCTGCTTTTTTAACAAAGATAGAATGCAGTGAAGAGTCATCCAGGGGACACTTTTACTTTACTTGCTTGTTTTCCTTTTCGTGTTTTTTATTTATTTTTTATTTTTAATCAGAAAGACTTGAAGCTAATAAATGTACCTAATTTCCAGGTAAAACAGGGTGGACATTGGAACCTATGGTAGTTGGAGAGACAGAGAGTTGGTGTGAAAATATGTATTTTAACCAGTGTGCCATCTGTTTGAATAGGTATTGGTGTCATCAGTATAGAAAGAGCATACCCATTGTCTCTGGGTTCGAATATCGGCACAACCACGACAGCCATCCTGGCAGCTATGGCTAGTCCTGGAGAAAGACTGGCTAATGCTCTACAGGTCAGTCATTCATACAAAAACATGGACATATAGTTTGACAGGAAAAATGGGTGCTATTTATTTTTATTTAATTGAATTTGTTTTCTTTAATTTTTTTTAAAATTTAATATAATTATTTTTTTAATATTTATGAGGAACTAGAAAGTTTTATTTTTATTTTTATCGGAAAACTTTTGGACGCTTAGACAAGATTTACATAATCACCTGGCCTACTGTCCACTGAAAATTAATCAGAATAAATTATTGTAAATTCTGTCTCTATTTACCTTTAATTGTTTAGTAATAAATATAGCGTACATAGTTATTTCCAGGAAACTTTTTGGGGAAACAATTAGGAAATTACAAACCTATAAATTAAAACATTACACAAAATATTCAATAAAAAGTATGTAACAGATTTCCAAGTTTTTATTTTATGAGAAGAAAATCAATGACTGAAGCATATCAATAAAGTTTGTGGATGATTTCTCTAGATTGCTCTGGTGCACTTCCTGTTCAACATCTCTGGCATCATTCTGTGGTATCCAATCCCTTTCACCCGCATCCCTATCCGGCTGGCTAAAGGCCTGGGCAACATCACCGCCTCCTACCGCTGGTTTGCTCTTGTCTACATCATCTCCTGCTTCTTCATTTTACCGCTGTTTGTCTTCAGCCTGTCGCTGGCTGGCTGGCAGGTACTGGTAGGCGTAGTTGCACCTCTGATCATCATGCTGATCATCATCGTGATGATTAACATACTGCAGAAACGGAAGCCCGGGTGTCTGCCTGCGGTACTGCGATCATGGGACTTCCTACCTCACTGGGCCCACTCCCTGGATCCCTGGGACAAAGTGGTTGATGTGATTACAGCCAAATGCTGTTGCTGCTGCAAATGCTGCCATGTTGCTGCCGACAACCAGGAACACAGAGAGAACGAATCGGTGGAAAACAACAGGAAACCACACACTGAGGTGTACGATAACCCTGCAATGAGTGCGGAGAAGGAGGTGGAAAGTGAGATAAAGATAGAGCTAGAGATTCTGAAAATGACCCGGCTTTGAGATTTTGTGTGTGACGCAAAATGCAAAAATAGTCATGGCACAAGAACCAAATACATTTAGGCAAAACACTCAAATTTGCATAATATGTAGTAAATTTTTTGTAGATCCTTTGTAAGAAATGGTCATATAGAAAATTCCAACTCTCAAAGAAAATAACACATGCAGGAAAAAGTTGGTCTTTCAGCTGTATGGTGCTCAGTGAAGTTGCATTTAAAGGAAAAGGCTTAGAATATTTATTTTTTTTTGTTATTGTCAACATGTCCCATGGATAAACCAAAAACACCCATGCATTAGTTGATCCCTCAGGACTTTCCATACCCTGTTGGTGGCTTTCAGCCTCAAGCCAATAAGGCTTCTGCTGAAGATGTAAACCTTAAAAACAGCTCAAATATATAGTTTAATTTTTTAGAAAGGCTAAATAATTTCCTAAAGGTGTTGGTCACTGTAGTTTTATCAAACATTACTCAAACTGAAGTAAATCGTGCATTTGTTGGGGATTGTTTTTAGCTGCTGATTAATAATATTATAGTGAGTATTTCTGTCAGCAGGACGGTGTATGCAAGATTGACTAGAGACAAACTATAGTGCCCATGTTCATCATGATGAAGGAACATGTCACCCAGTGCAACTGTGTCATAACTCTATAAAAAGCCTTTAGCCATGCTAGCAACTTAGTTGATTTTCCCATTTTAGCAAATAGGGACCACCTTAATCCATAATTTTCTGTTGATTGTTCAGTACAAAGAGTTAATAATAGCTTCACTATGATGACAGAGAATCTGGTGCAAAAGTGCATTTAATAAGATGTCATTTATTAATCAAAACTGAGGTAAATGTGACAATTGATTGGAATATTTTGGCTTGCCCAGCCCCACTAATTGCAAATCTTAGCATGCTAACATTCCAAACTAAGACAGTGAACATAGTAAACATCATAGCCTACCTCACTAAACATCAGTATGTTAGCATCATCAATGTGACCATGATAGCATGTTAATATTAGCATTTATCTTGAAGCACCGCTATGCCTTACAGAGCTCCTAGCATGGCTGTAGACTCTTGTCACGGAGGAATAATCAGGTTTTGGCTACAATGTCAATGCTTGTTTGTGAGATTAAGTCGATGTTATGTTGCTGTATATGTTAGATTTTAAATGGATTTGGGGACAAATATAGAATTTTAGGCTACCAGACGGAGTTTCTGGCTCTGATAAGCAACAAACAAATTGCCACTTAAGATAGCACAAAATGATAAATCACAATTTAAAATTGTTCAAAAAATGTTGTTATTGGATGATGTCTTATAGTGAGATTACTGGAATGATGAAAAACAAATTAGGTATATGTAATCTAATGTTGAAGAAAGTCAATAACTGATAATCATCACTAACAGTAATTGATATAGCAGACCAATGCAAACCTAGTTGCTGCTTTTGGTCAGCACATGTTGTATTATAGTTTTGTGTTGTTAAATTGTGACAACTTCTGAAGATGCCAAGTGTGCACTAATATACAATAGATACAGTTTCTTTCTCTTTACAGAGAAAATTCTTTATTTTTGACTATGTATAAAAGACACATTGAAACTCTTATTACATCGTTTTAAGGTGTAAAAATGATTTTGTAATTCAGACGGATAATTGTATTCAAGGAATATGTAGATTGAAATGAGATGAATGTACATCTAACTAAATATTTTTTAACATTTAATGCTTAATACTTGAGTTGTATACTCTGTCTCAATAATACCTATATTAATATTTAAAAATTAAAGATTAAAAATTATACTTTTTTGAAAGATTCACTATTTTTTTCTACTCATATTGCAGAGATCACCAGACTCATGTTTTTTTTTAAATGTTGCCTCATTAGAAGAAGAAAAAACGTCTGACCCTGTGTCATAGGTATGATAGGAGAGTATTTATCTGTTTTCTCTGAGAATAACAAGAAGAAGGGAACAGCTGGGGCAACACAGCCGTGTCCAGGAAACTGTTGTGACGATCGCTATACTGTCACATGTCACTAAACCATATGCAAAGAAACTGAGATGGATTATCAATATGTCAATATCGAGGACACACAAAGCTCACGAACAAACAAGGGACACATGATCAGCTGCTCAAAATAACCACATTTACGACATTCTTGAAGTATTTGTGCCTAAGTATTTTTATTTAATTAAATGTTATACTTCATATGGAAATATGTATGTTTTACTCCACTACTTGTGCTTTTAGTTACAAGTTACTTTTTCATTATTAAGATTTGACATAAAATAACAAATGATGAGATTATTACATACAATAACTCATCATCTATTAAACCAGTGGTTCCAAACCTTATTTCTTACCTCTTACAAAGAAGCAGTGTCTTAGGGCCATTTATTTCAGATGTCTATGAATTGCTAGCAGCTCCACCAAAGAGATATTTCTCACATGATTTCATTTAAATGACTACTCAAGGCCCCAAGAAGCTCAAAAAGTAACCAATAACTCACAAAAAAGCAACTATAAATAAATAAATATAAACACTTCTGTGTGCAGAACGTGGTTTATTTTTTCCTTTCCCCTTTATTATCTCGCGACCCCTCAGATTTACCTGATGACCCTTTACAGGAGGCCCGTCCCCTGGTGTTTTACTGAACCAGGTTCTACTATCAAACCAAATAAATATCAAAGTAATGTGTCACTTGGTAGCTAGGAAACATCTGTATTGTTGTCCAATCATAAGCAATCAGCTATATGAACATAAAGTAGCATCATGAGCTGGACTTCTAAAAATGAGTTTTAGGGGGCAAAGAATATGCTGAACTTAATTGCCAGTGTTGTGTAAATGTAGGTATCACATAACACAGTATAGTTAAGAGTAGTTTAAACTGAGTAGGAAGTATCTGATTTTGCTAATCTAGCTGATGTTTTCTATTCTAACATTATTGGCATAAGTTAATGTTTAATCATTTAAAATCCCCCCAGTAGAGTAAACAGCATTTTAGTGTCAGGTCCAGGCCAGCAGGTCAGATGTGTTGACAATACTCCATATTACCTCTTTTACTCTTCACTCCGACTCTGACTAATTTAGCAAGCTAACATTATTTGTTTTGGTTAGCTGTACACCTGATGCACTTGGCAGTTACTAGCTAGCTAAAAATGTTGTAGTTTGCTATACCTCAAGCTGCTCTTATATTATAAAATCATCTTACACTGTCTGACAGTATTTTGTATCACCGTGTTCCAAGTCTTGATTGAGGCTATATGGTGTCAATTGTCAGTGGCATCACCATGCCATCAAATCAAAAAATATTCTGCATGTCTTATGCATCATGAGTTCTCCAGTAGAATTTAAAATAAATTCTGTAGGTTTGACTGCACTGGCCACCAGAGTACTAAAACTATGATTGAGTTTGAACTTACCCACAGCAACAATATAAATGTATGTCCTGATGTTATCAGCCGGTCAGAGGATAAAGTTGTAGCTATATTTTTGCAAGTCTCAAGTCTTGGCAGTGCATTTCCAGGTCATGTCCAGCACAGAGCTCAACACCTGTCTACTTGTCATACAGCTGATGTGTTTTCATGTTCCAGTTAAAAACAGGATTAAACCCTGACTGTTGGACTGGGAAAACAGAACGTCTACTCAAAACTGTTGGACTGACCAACACTGTCATCTAGTGGGAAATATGAGAATAGCAATAGCACAGAGAAATCAAATCCATGCGAGTACCACGAGAAGCTGAATGACGGAGAGGTTGAGACTTATGGTCAAGGCCGCATTAAAATACCAGGGACAAGCACCATATGTCTCAACATGCTCCAACTAAGCAGAAACCACACTTAATTTATATACTATGATGCATCAACAGACATCATGGGTGCCGTTTAATTTCATGACCGTAAAGCACCAACTAAAACTTATGCTATCATTATAAACCCATAGTGAGTGAAGCATAGCCTACGTAACATAGAGAAACAGCGTCACCAGACGTAGCCTGCAGGATACCTAACCAGTGGAAGCAGGTGGTGAATCAGTCGGTGTCCTTGTCGAGGGTTTTACTTGTCTCGTATTCAGGGCTTGCAACTTTTTTGAAATATCCAGTCGGCTTCGGGATTTACGTTAATAGCCGTGACTCTCGCTCCAATTTTTGTGTTTTTTTGAGCCCCACTTCACATTTTCTTCCCAGACATTTTTGCAAATGTCCACTCAACAGTTCACTGGACAATAAAGACAGGCACGTCACAGGCTACATTTATCAATCACAAAAGTTAAGCCTGATGGGGGTTTTTTCTTCCTGTGAATTTTATTTTATTTTTTACCAGCTATAATTGATTTATTTTTTTTTACATTAATAATAAATTACATGGCTACTTGTGTGTGGACTGTGTCATTAACAGAGCAACAGGTTCCACAGCTCTAATTAGCTTTACAGCAACTTTCAGCTCATTGTTTTGGTTTTCTGGCCCGCAAGTTTACTGTTTTGGTTTAGTCTCGCCGGTCTCATTGTTTTTTAATTACAAAGGGCAGCTGTTTCCAACCTGCCCAGCAGCAAACAGACAATGTGGCAGGCTCAGTACTTAGTGGATCATTTCGCAGCTAAATTCTATTAGCATACATTCGGTTCACTGAGGTCACCATTGGTTTCCATAAAGAAAAAATAACCAGAAATGTTTGACAAACCCAGAAGGTTGTTTACAAAAAATATTGTTGTTCTAAAGGTATTTCCTGAATTCCCCAAACTCTTCTAACAATCTGGATGAAAAAATATTCTGTGCACTGAATGATGAAAAATCTTTTTAGCCTGTTTCCCAAGTTGTCTCTCTCTTGCCCAAAAGAAAGTCACAACTTTGGAAACAGGTTAAAAATATTTTTATATTTAATATTGGACATTCGTCAGGTATTCAGAAACACGACTTCAAGTAAATGCCATGTTGCCTCATATCTGCTGGATGTGTAAATGCTCGCTAAGTTTGTTGTTTGCTAAGTTCATCATATCAAATTTATAATATAACAGTATGTGTTGTTTACAGCTTGTTTCGAGTGGTCAAAAAAATTTTTTTTTCCTGCGTCAGGTTTAAAGGCATCATGTCATTCCTTACATGAGGGGCCACCATCAAAACATTTAATCATTGACGACAAAACAATAATTCCACAAAACAAAATAATTTATTATTTTCAAACTGAGAGGCAATTTGTGGTTACAGTCATTACAGATAACTGATGTGCATTTTACACACACACACACTGTACACTACCACTGTCAAAACTAAAACAACAGTACTTCTATGGACTCAGTACTCCATCCACTACTTAGAACTACTAATTAAGACTAAAGCACTATATAAAAACATCAGTATATTACAAACAATACATTTGCACTTGTAGCACCATTAATTATAGACGTGAAGAATAATTTAATCTTGTGTTGGCTACTACATACTTCACAAGCTTGTGTTTCCATGTGCCTCTCTCTGAAAGCCTGGAGGAGGCCTTTTCATACAGGACCACTGAAGCTGGTCACTTGTGCAAGAATATTTGTCTAAAAAAAAAAAAATCTCCATCTAGCATAGCGTGGGCCAATTTTTTTTTTTGTGATTGTTGCTGTGCCGTTCTATTAGAAACAAATGACAGAGAAAACAGTTCCCATGTGGATAAATTAGGAGTCTTTAACCTAGAAGGGGACGGGTCCATAGTAGGCAGTGTATGCGGCCACGATGCCTGCAGTTTCAGCCATCTCGTCACAGCCAACTTTCACCTCACACATCTCTCTCAGGCTGGATGGAAGAAGAGAGGAAAGGGTTTAGAAGGCTTTTCGGACACCTCACCTCACCTTCAGACTTAACTTAAATTCCTCATTTTAGTTCTGTGTTTTGATTTTTACACCAGAACAAAACATAAAATGATTATTTGACTTGTGCATAGCAAGGAGCAGTGAGTCAGTTTTATCCGATTTGAGTAAATAACTGTACCTTTCCAGCTGCAGAGGGGTGAGATCTCCTGCTGGGGCAGCTCTTCTTCTCCTCAGGAAAACAGCAGCAAGGTCTCGCTTCATGACCACCTGCGCCTCTGTGGGGACAAATATCACAAAGTCAGTTTTTCTTGTTTTACAGCCATACAAAAATACAAATAAATATTCTAAAAACATGCAGAGATTCTTCCTTGAAGCAAAAAAAGTTGCATACCCTCGGTGCTGGCTGACTCCGATGAAGACGAGGAGGATGAAGAAGAGGAAGAATCGGAGCCAGAAGAGTCGGCGGCAGAGGAGTCAGACTCAGAAGAAGAAGCGTCAGAAGATTCAGAGGAGGAGGAGGAGGACGAATCAGAGCTGGAGTTGGAATCAGATGCTGAAGAGTCTGAGGAAGAGTTGGAGTCCGATTCAGAGGACGAGGCTGAATCAGACTCGGAGGAGTCTGTAGCAGAGGATGAGGATGGGTCGGCAGCTGCAGGGTCAGCAGGCGCAGCTTCATCAGCTGTGTCGGCATCAAGGTCCACGACAACCTCGGGTTCAACAGCTGAAGATCACAGAACATAACACTTTTATATACGCACGTAGCTGTTTACATTGTTCCAAATGGCCCAGAGGGCAGTATTGGAAATGATGAGAATGATGAGATGGGTTTGTCCTTACCTCCCATGGACCAGCACACTGACAGAAAACCACAGAGGAAGAGGAGAGTCAGAGTCTTCATGATGCCTGGTAGTGGGTGTCTCTCTGTAGACCAGTTGCTCTCTTGATTTCTTGATCTTCTTAGCCTTTTCTTGGTGGCTTGTTCTGCTTCTTTGCCCCAGTTCAAGGTCAATATATACTGTAGTCCACCTCCTTTGTCAGACCAGACCCACACAATGAGATAACCCTCTGATTGGCTGGGGAATCAAATATCAATGCTTCCGCTTCCACTTGTCATGAAAGCTCCCATAAACACCCACGCATCCCTGGCAAAGAGTCTAAAAACTCATTCACCCGTACTCAGACTTACACGACCACAAAACATTCCTGGCATTCAGTTGTACGTACAGTGCATGTGCAGTATGTAAACGTATGTATGTATGTATGTAAGCAAGCAAGCCTTCACTTGTCATTAAAGCCAGTCCAAAACAGAGTAACATGAAGAAAGTGTACATCTTAAAGGATTACCCTTCTCTACGATGCACATGCATACATACAAACACACTCAAATACTTTACCTTGCATTTTAAAGAGCGCACATGACCCACAATCAAATTGATTTACTGAATTGACATCTTAAAATAGCCTCTCAAGCTCTTTCTCAGGCTTTTGGGTAAACTGAACAGGATCTTTTCCATTCTTTCTCAGACAAAAATCCAATAATTTCCCTGTCAATCTTTGTCTGAGGTTAAACCGAATCATTTTTATACTCGTTTTGTTCACCAATCCTATACATCCCCTTCGAGTTCCTCTCAACCCTCACCCCTCATCACTGGAGTATAAATAATACACCAAAAAAACCCCGAAGGTCCAAACAAGTGGTGTTACTGATCTCTATAAAATACTCTTATATGTGATTGGTTTTTAATCAGGGAGACCCGCTGCAGGGTTGCCTATTTAACATCAAGGTTGCCCGTTCTGTTATGTTACTATACAGCTTGCGCCAGTTGTGATCTCCCACCCCCACAAACCTCAAACTATAGTCCGAGCTCAATGCAAGCTACTAATCGAGTGACACGGAACAGCAGTCAGCCGCATTATGCGACAGGGCTTAATTAGAGTGTTGCAGAGTCCCACCAGAACCGCAGTCAATCCCTATTTACAGATCCATCTCGGCCCATGGAGCTCCTGGCCAGATCCAGGCTAGGCCACGGCTTACCAATGCCAACCAGCTTGTTGTATTTCAGCATACAGTGTATACAGCTAAATATAGGCAAACCCATATGTGTTGGAAGCACGGTGTTATGTATGCTGGTTTGGATGCAGATTTTTGTTTGTGCAAAACAGTTTAAGTGTGGCTGCAGCTGTGGTTTATGATTTTTTTTAAAAGACCTAAAGTATATTGCAACTTAAATACTGTCTATAACCAAACATTTATGGCCTCCAAACAGATTCATTTGTCATGTAGGGAGAAATTCAGTGCTCCTGCAGAGTGACCTTGGTGTCCTTTGTGTTTCATATAGTCTTATTCCTGGTGTCTGGGATTTGTCTTGGAACGTGTGACATGTAATTTCAATGTCTAGTCCAGCGTCCATTTTTGTGGGTGCATTTCAGCGCGTGGGGGACACAGCTGGAGAAAACAATTGCCACAGCATCCCCGGATTGGCAGAAAATATCATGTCTAGGGCATCTGGATCAGTTTCTTTGTTTGTTGTGGCATCTTGGCATTGAAATCACTGCTTTTTGCTGTTGTTCTAGTTTTACGCATTTCCTGTCTGAGCAGCAGAAAGTGGAAAACTCACATGAACAGGTGCACACGTACAGTAGACACTATACTGTGTGTGATTTGATCAGTAATCAACATCCTATCTTCTTCTATATGAGATGATCTGTTATCCTCACAGGTCAAATATGATGTTTATTGACATGGTCCTATATTAACCAGAAAGAGAGAAAACACCTCTTTTAAAGATACTTCAATGGTTATCTGTCAGTTTCTGTACATTTGGAAACATTTGGTGAGGCAGCTTAAGTCTTCAGCCTGGCTTTTGATGTTGAATGTTGTATAGTCCCTGTCTCAATTTTAGTTAATTATTTATTTGATTTTCTCAATGTTTTATTGCTTATCTATTTTCTATGTATCTAATTTGTTATTGTCTTTTATGTATTTTATTGGCTTCATCAATTCTTTATCATTTCTGTTTTTCATGTACGTTTTTTCAAATTGTTTTACAGTTTTTTCAAAGTTTGTGTGTGTGTGTGTGTGTGTGTGTGTGTGTGTGTGTGTGTGTGTGTGTGTGTGTGTGTGTGTGTGTGTGT
>JBBPCS010067989.1:0-16870 GCA_037974645.1 Hollardia meadi
AATGCAGATGAACAAATAATTGCAGAGATAAATATACCAAGTATGTCACCTAATAACCCTTTTTCCAACTCTTCTCCACGGCCGCCTCTGCTCCTGACAAAACCCATTGATGCCAGTGCTCTAGATGGTTGCCTACTCGTATTACTCACCACACACCTCCTGTTAGACTCACCTTTCCGTACTGTCATTCAGAAGAACTCTGTTTTCACCTCTACCAGGCTTCTCTACATCCCCTGATTCTGGGTCATCCTTGGCTCTGTGACCACAACCCCCACATATGTAGATTGGGCCACAGGCAAAGTTATGAACTTGGCAGCTAACTGTGTTTTCCCTTCAAGAGGAGGAACCCTGGACCATCTGCCCCAGATCACATTGAGTCGACTCCTGAACCTCCTGCTTCTGAGGCAGACTTGGTGGCAGGAATCATCTGACCTTCCTCCTCCCCGGCTGGTGCTGGCTTCTTCATGGTGGGTAAAAAAGACGGGTCCCTTCATCCATGCATTGACTACAGAGGCCTCAACGACATCACCATTAAAAACAGGTACCGCCTCCCTTTAATTTCTTCAGGTTTTAAACTGTTGAAAGGTGCTAAGGTGTTTACAAAGCTAGACTTACGTAATGCTTATCACTTAGTTAGAATAAGGGAGGGATGAATGGAAGACTGTTTTTAATACCCCTAGTGGCCACTATGAGTATCTAGTTATGCCGTTTGGTCTCGCCAATGCCCCAGCTGTATTCCAGGCCCTTGTGAATGACATTCTTCACGATATATTAAACTGTTTTGTATTTGTTTACCTGGATGATATTCTAATTTTTTCCTGGATGAAACCATCCATGAGCAATGTGTCAGGCAGGTCCTGCAAAGACTTTTGGACAATCAGCTATTTGTCAAGGCTGAAAAATGTGAGTTTCACGTTCCCACAGTCTCGTTCCTGGGATTTATTGTGTCAGAGGGGGAGGTGAAAATGGATCCTGAAAAGGTTAGTGCAGTGACTAACTGGCCAATCCCCTCTAACTGTAAAGAGGTCCAGCGTTTCCTGGGATTTGCAAACTTTTATAGGAAATTTATCAGAAATTTCAGTGCCATTGCTGCCCCCCTGCATGCTCTAACCTCCTCAAGATCTCAGTTTTCCTGGAGTCCACAGGCCAAGTCTGCGTTTCAGAAGCTTAAACAAGGTTTCACCACCGCCTGTGCTCACTCTGCCAGACCCTTTCCTCCAGTTCGTGGTGGAGGTGGATGCCTCCGATCTGAGAATCGGCACCATATTGTCACAAAGGTCAGTGAAACACAGCAGATTACATCCATGTGCCTTTCTCCCCTGCAGAGAGGAACTATGACGTTGGAGATCGGGAACTGTTGGCCATCAAAGTCACGCTGGATGATTGAGGACATTGGCTAGAGGGGGCGGAGCAACCATTTCTTGTTTGAACTGATCACAAGAACTTGGAGTATCTGAAAACCGCGAAGAAATGCCAGGCAGGCAAGGTGGGCTATGTTCTTTAACAGATTTAACTTTTCTCTGTCCTACCGCCCTGGGTCCAAGAATGTGAAGCCTGATTCCTTGTCTATTCCAAGCCTAAAACCTGCTATTCTGCCCCTGTCCTGTTTTGTTGGAGCTGTCACCTGGGAAATAGAGCAGAAGGTAATGCAAGCTAATCGGTGTTGGGATCTATAACTGAAAGTATTTATTGTGTGAATCAAATTGAACTTTTTGAGACCACATGGTCTGTTGTTCTGACAAGGGGAGCCTTTGGCCCTGGCTCCCCCAACCCCCAGTTTTTCACAGGTTGGTGCCAAACCTGCCCATTGAGTGAGCCTCCAGCTGTCATTGGTCAGTAGGAGTTGGGACAGCACAAAGGACACAAAACCAACCTGCCCTTTGTCTTCTTTCTCTTTTCTTTTCACCTGGATCTGGACTGAGAGCTTCTGAGCTCCAGCTCCAGCCCCCCCTCCACTGTGTCCTGCAACTGCAGAGACACATAACTTCTCATGGCAGCCACAGGATACTGCTGAGGAGTAAACAAGCTTAAGTCTGTTTAGCCAGCAGTCAGGAACAAAACCTGCAGGCTAACAATTCAAACAACGGGAGTCAGAAAGGAAGTTAGCACCGAGCTGCTAACTCTACAAAGAGCGACGGGTTTCCTCCACCCTGCACCATCAAGACTTCACAGCAGCGACTGAATTCTTCACTGGAATTGCAGATTCCAGACAAGATGACATCTCTTTCTTTCCAAGGACTGGTAATGTTAACCTGGGCCTAGCAGACAGCATAGCATAGGACGGCTAAGTACAGAAGTGCTTAACTTGGTTAACCATAACAAACATGTACATGTATTGAATGTTTTGGTTTTCACTGTTGAACTGTATTGTTGTGACAGTATTCAGGTTATTAATAGGTGGCTTGGCCACACTTTGAAGTTGAGGTTAGTTAGCTTCACACAGAGACTCTGGGTCCTGCATGCAACAAACAATCCTCTTTACTAACCTGGCACCACGATGTCACACACGTACTGTCTTAACATAACCGAACACACACATGTAGCCTTACCCTCGCCTGTTGGCCATTTTGTCTTTGTTCAAGGCCCTACGGCCAAGCCACCTCTGCTTGTTCATACACATGCACACACATACAAACACCTACTTGTACATGTATATACATTTGAGATTAGTTATTGTGTGTTTTTCATTTTGTTGTTTGTCGAATAAATACTTTTGGACATGCATGCTGTCTGTTTAATGTTGCACAAGAGTGAATACTGTCAAGAACTCCAAATCCTTCAACTAGCTGTTGATATGGTAATTTTGGTTAATTATTAATCATAATTCAAAATTTACAGTTTAGTATCCTTTAATGAGACTGATTAACTGAATTGGCTGTCTTTTCCCTTCTTTAAGGGTGGTGCCCCGAGGTGATCTAGTGTAAATTAGATCCTATTAATTAATATAATTAATGATTATTTCTGATAATTATTTATCGTCGGACCCGGGCCCGTCAGATCCTCATACGCAGCTCCAAGCCCTACAAGAAGGCGGCAGATCGCCATAGGACTCCAGCTCCATCCTACCAGAGCAGCCAGAAGGTGTGGCTATCCACCAGAGACCTCCCCCTCCGAGTCGAATCCTGTAAGTTGGCTCCTTGCTTCATTGGTCCATTCCCAGTGTCCAAGGTCATTAACCCCGTGACTATGAAGTTGAAACTACCCAGGTCCATGAAGGTGCATCCCACCTTCCACGTCAGTCGTCTCAAGCCAGTCAAGGAAAGCCCATTGGTCCCTGGCAGTTCGTCAACGAGGCAGGGGCCGTCAATATCTTGTGGACTGGGAGGGCTACAGCCCCGAAGAAAGGTCCTGGGTGTCGGCCAGTAATATTATGGAACCCAACCTCATCAGAGACTTCCACCAGCACCATCCTGAGGATCCTGGGCCGTCAGGTGCCGGCTGTAGAGGGGGGTACTGTCATGACCCGTCCTGTCCTTCCTGCCTCCTAAGGTTATATAATTCCCCAGTGTTTGCTGTCTTATTATGTCACTCACCTCTTGTCTCGTTTCAGATTTACTTCCTGTCAAGTTTCCAGCTCTGTGTGATTACCTGCCCCGCCCTAATGTTCTGCACCTGTGTCTACCCTCTCCGAGAGTATTTTATCTGCGTCTCCCCCTCCTTCTGTGCCAGATCTTCTTTACCCTAGTGTGAGAGTTCCAGCGTTATTTCCTTGTGTTCTTTGTGTGTATAGACCATCTACGTTTGTTGTTTTTTGACCTGTCTTTTGCCTGCCGATTTGGAAACCTTTGCCTGTCTGACTGATCACCCGTGTACCGACCTGGTTTTGATTAAACACTTTGAACTGTCGCTCTGTCCGAGTCTGCTTTGTGAGTCCACCACCTGTTTGAGCCTGATAAATTGTATTATCATGCCAACAGGGAGTAAAAAAATTATAGCCAACAACATTTTTTTTTCATTGTCTTAACAAATGCAGTATCTTCTCACTCAATACAAGAGGTGGCAGCACTGTAAGTTGGTGGTGCTCCACCAATAAACACAGAGGAAGAAAAAGTGGAAGATCGTCAAATGTGGAAAGCACAAAGACTCCGGGGAAGATGTCAAGTTAGTATCATGCATTGATGATGGGACATGAATGTGAACAGAAGGAGAGGGAGAGGAGGAGAGATGAGCTCAGTGCATCATGGGAAGTCCCTTGGGAAGTCATGGGAGTCTAAGCCTATCACAGCATAACTAGGGGCCAGCCTGAGCTAAGCCTAACTATAAGCTTTATCAAAAAGGAAAGTTATGTTATTTTAATCACTTAAACTCAATTATTTTGTGTATGTGTCTCGCTCTTCGGTATGTTTTCGTCTCTTAGCAGATCATGTCATCTTTGTATGTTTAATCGTTTCATTCCTGCTTGGTAAGTAAGAACTCTTCTGGGGTAAATGATTGGCTGTGTTATGGGGGTTCTTACACCCCTTACTTTTGGGGGCTTTATTTTGCTGTAATTAACATTATCTTTATTTCATTGACTTCTCTCTCCTGATTATCATTATTAGCATCTGATTAGCATTATCATTGTGAGCATTTGAGCGTGCTAATGTTAACATTTAGCTCAAGGCTTTGCTGTGCCTAAGTACATCCTCTAAGAACCTCTTGAATGGCTAGAGACCCTTAGCCTGGTTTATTCTAAACATTCTAAAAAATGTTACCTGAACTGAATGAGATGTAAATTATCTGAGGCTCTAAATTGAATGTGAATGGTTGAAAAAACGTGTTGACAGGTTAAACAAAAACATTAAGCTTGAAATTAGATATTTTCTTTCAAGAACAAGTTGAGAATACACCCTCAGTAAAGCCAAAACACCTAAATTTAAAGATAACAATAGATAAACTAAGATTTTTTTTTTCTTAAAATAAGTGTTTGAGAATACTGGAGGATCTGTAACAGACATGTCGCTTGTACCTAGGCTACTGTATCTAGCTAAACGTCACAATTAAGACAAGGTAAGTGACTCTGATTTGCATGGTCTGTACCAGGCCTAGATAATACAATCCTTACACAAAATTAGTCAGACACAATTTTACCAATAAATAGAATGCATTCTCACAATATAGTTTTTGCAGTGTAGTCAGCTATGTATAATTGGCATTTCTTGATCTTTCTCAAATAGATTAAGTGTCTACTTAGTGTTGTATAGGCTACTGTGAGAGCATTGTCTATATTATTTTTCAAAGTACTCCCAAATCACATTTCTTTACAGGAAACTTCCTTGGAAATTAATAGAAAATGACAGAATCTGTAAAATAAAGCATTACAAAAGCTTCATCTTCAAAAAAAGAGAATATTTTGCCAGTGTTTTTTTTACATAACATAACAACACATTGCTGCGGGGGCACGTCTCTGCTGCACACCCCGTGCTCACCACCTCACCTTCCTGCCTGGTACGGTCACCTAAACTGCAGATCTAAGAGCAAACTATCTAGGATTGTGTCAATGGCAAGTAAAATAGTTGGCAAACCCCAAAAGTCCTTAATCCAACTTTTCACAGAAAGAATGAGAAAGAAAGCGATGAGTGTCCTGGCAGATAGCTCCCACCCTCTCTTCAGTCAGTTTGAGCCTCTGAGCTCTGGGAGGCACTATAGAGTCCCACTGGCAACTAAAAATGTATTTTTAAAAATAATGTATTCCTAGTGCCATCAATATTCTCAACTCCACAAAGTGACTGCTCAGACTTAAGCCACAGGCACTGACATTAACTGTTTTATTCTGTTTACATGAGTGAAGTTATATTCTTGCGTCATACTAACTGCTGTTCTATATTCTATGTTTGGTTATTCTATTCTATTCTATTAATGAGTAATAGTTCAAAAGGCTTGATAATAATAATAATCAGAATTTAAGGGAACTTGCAACCTCCAGTCTTATTGTGTGTCTGAACTGGTTTGAGCTACAGTAATGTCATTGAAAATTTGTTTGAAAATGCAAGTATGTACCACAAAAACACAATATCAACGTAACGTGGGTCTTGTTTCATTACCCGATCTTAAGGCCATGGTGAGTGAATCTGTGCCAAATGTTAGTTTCAAAACGTTCCCTATTAAGTTTCTATGTTGCCTATTTCTAAGCTAGTTTGTGTTTAATCAAACCTAGAACTTTAAACAAAACACTGCAGAAAGAGTATGTTGAATGGGGGGGGGACTCATAGAGCCTTAGCAGCTAATTTATTCCCAGAGGCCGCCAGCAGGTAAATCTGGCCATTTTAGAATATAAAACAAGACAGAATAAAGTAGACAGTGGTGGAATGTTAGTACATTTACTCAAATTCTGTTAGTGTACCTGAATATTTCCATGTTTTTGCTACTTTTTATTTTTACTCCAAATACCTGGGACTCCCCACCAGTCAGTCGGAAGTGAAGAAGCCCCTTGTATAAGAGGTGAAACGTCTTTAAGTTTCTACAAACAAGTCCAGTTGCCCTTGTGTCAACCCTCTTTGGATGACCTTGACCTGGATGACCGAGAATCTCCACAAATATCTACTCCACTATATTCTAATATATATGTATACATGGTACTTTTAACTGCATTTATTTGACAGTTATATTTGCTAGGTACTAGCCAGGATTGTACATACAAAAAATACAAATGTGTAAATTCAAGTAAAACCCTACTATGACATAAAGTATTCTTCTTGTAGTTCTCCAAGTCTACTAGAGGGATGAAAAGCGTTCTTCCAAAAGATATTCCCTCTTTCGATGTTTTCATGATGTGATGGTATCGAACATGTTGTATCAAAATCTCCCACAATTTAGTCGGGTTGAGATCTGGTGACTGTGATGGTCATAGAATCTGATTCACATCATTTTCATACATACTCATCATACCAGACAGTGATGAGCTTATAAAACACAAGATGCATTGTTACAGATTAAACCACCTGATAGTATGTAAATCAGTCAAAATTAGATCCACCTAAACTGATAGGAATTAACATATTACACATCATTATTAATAATCTAATGATATATAATACACAATCTAACGGGTCATTATTCTGCATAATGAGTACTTTTACTAGAGTAAAAATATGAATGCATGACTTGTACTTTTAGGGAGTGTTTTTTCATTGAAGTATTGCTACTTTTGCTCGTGTAAAGCATCTGAATGCTTCTTACACCACTGACAGTATATCATTGCATTACCATCAATATAATGAAACTGATTTTAAAAAAAAGATCCATTGTTACCAGTTTGAATATGAGACTCATTTAACAGGTGAAAAGGTGAAGAGTGTTTGCAGTGTGTGGGACCAGAGGCTTGGCATTTGCTGAGGATGTTATCTCCATAATGTTCAGCATCTTGCCCCATCTAGTGGTCACTCAATATTCAGCCTCTTGCCTATCATCAATGTATAGAAATACACTGCCCTATATCATGTAGTGCTAAGTGTGCCTAAGTGAAACACATACAAAAAGTGTTTGTTTCATTTCAGTTTTCACTGAAAACTGACAACGCAGAGGTTGTTATATAGTTTCTAAAAAAAGAAATAGTCCCAGTAAAAACATTCCCCAGTAAGATCTGTGGCAGGGCTGGGTATCGGTACTCATTACCTTTTCTGAAATAACCCAGTACCAAGTACCAACATTTCTCCAGCCAACCAATACTGCATTCCAAAACATTTTGTATCCAGATCTGGAAAAAATGACTATTCCCATGTTTTTTCTCTTAGCCAATCACTGCAACCCTTTGATTTAATGCAACGTGTTATTGGCCCACTATCATAGCAGCTACAACCCACGCAGTCTGTGGTGTGGTGAAGTTGAATGTGCTGTGTCTGACAGAGTTGGCAGCTCATTGGTGGCATTTTACACAACTGAATGTTCCCATTCACATGATGGATATCAAATTAAGTACTCTATTGGTATCTGTATTACTTTAAGGGTACTGGTATTGCTACTGGTATTGTAAGTTTTTACGCGACACCCAGCCCTTGTCTGTGGGTTATCCAGAGGAATTGGAACACTATTTTTGCAAAGATATGTTGCAAGTTTAATAAAATGTTTTTAGTGGTAAATTGGAGTTGTGGCAAAGGTTTCAGAGACACATTTTGCAATAACTTGGCACAAAAATGATGAAAAAGAAAAATTTACAATTCAATTTTAGTCAGATCTTCAATAGGAATTTTTGAGTTTAATATTTATTCTATTTAAATGAATTGTGGTCTGTGTAGTTTTTAAGATCATTTGTAATGTTTCAGTGTGAGCCTGTCTTTAAATTTTGGAATTTTGGAATGTGGCTTGGAGAGCAATTAACAAATTCTGAGAGTTTAGTAAGTGTAGCTAACATCCTATATATATATATATATATATATATATATATATATAAACTGACAGAGGTTTCCCTGAATTAATCAACTGGTTTCAGTTGACTTTCAAAAGTGATGCCAGACCCTCAGAATTAACTATTTTGGGCATTTTCTACTGCTAGAGGAGGATAAGAGTATGTAATTTATATATTGATACAATACAGGTGTTGAAGGTGATTTTTAACATCTATTTAACTTGTCATGATTTAAAGAACCCCTCCACCAATTTTTTAACACAAGTCAAGTCAAGACACTTGACAAAGTCAAGTCAAAATGACCCTAATAACGTCATAGTGTTGTCATCCAGGTGATCTCAGGATGGGACAACACATTTATAGCAGAGATCCTGTGTTTCAAACTGGGTGTGGAGAATAGTAGACACTGGTGTTTACAAGGCAGAGAGGGTCTAATGGAAACATTCTATTGAGTTACATCATGGGAAGGATGCCGTTTTGTGGAGCCTGATCTATAGGCTACAATGGACTAACAGTCAGAATATCCCGGCCCCTGCTGCTTCCATGTTGACCAATCTTCCATTCCCCCAACTTAGTGCAATACTAAATCTGAGAGTTATTTTCAGTACATTTACATTTGTGTTGGTGTGGATTTGCTTCGTGCTGATCACCACCTGGTCCTCACAGTTTGCCACAACATCATTGGAGGTAAATGAAATGGGCCTCAGTGCTGGTTAGTTTGTATGCAGCTGGAAAAGCATGGTGGTATTTACATGTTATATTTTGTTTCTATGTTACATTTTTCATGAAACATTATAGAGCTCAAGTCTTTTTATACTATACTTGCATCCAGAGAATGCTCTGCATACTGTGCGTTATGGGATAGTGGAAATGAAGCTGCAGTACTCAGTAGGCATCACTAGAGGGTAGTAGAAGGCAGAAACTTGAGGCAGACTGCAGGCCCTTAGGCTTCCACCTAGGAAGTATTACATTGGACAAAGAGATCCTACATGGTGAATTAGCTACCTTGTAGGCTGTTCAAGTAACTAATCGAACAGAAATATTGAAATTAGTAATATACACAATCTGTATATTTACATTGCTGATCTACTGTTCATCCAGAGGTTTTTAGCTTCTTTAAAGTCCTTGACAATTGGCAGAATTTTAGTTTGTAAAGGTGAAGCCTGTTGATCTTTTTTTCAGTCACAATATGTATGTAGTCTGACATTTAGGTATAAACATACAGTAAGTAATGCATGCCACATATAAGTGAAAAACATATGTAAAGAATATATTTTTGCTGTATGTTATAAATTACATTTAGGTTTCTTAAGCACAGTTGGTTGCATTAAGATACAATAACATTTTTATATGTACTTTATGTTAAGCCCCTTTTTTCACTTCACATTTTTTCTAATAGGTTTATAACAACATTTCCAAATGAGGTCATGGTAGACCAAGAGACATATTTAATTAACAGTTTGTTCAAGAATATGAATTCAAATGTGTTTAAAAAGAAGATTACAGTGTTACTCAGCCTGCTGATTTCTGTACAGTGCAGCTGCAGTTGACATATCTAAAATAAGAAGATTTGTCTTTTTTTGTAAACCACACTCCAGAGACTTAACACATTTTGACTGATGATCTTGATTAAGTCATCTTCCTAAGCATGCTGGGAAAGGGTTCACTGTCAGGTCGGCGACTTCTTAAGCTGAAACAAAGTGCTGTGCAAAACTTCAAACAGCGCTGAGCTACCTGAACATCTGTGCTGATTATGTGATCTGCCCTCTGCTTGCTCTGCACCTTACAGCACAAGCCCTTTTCTCCAGGTAGATGTCAAAACCAGGAAAGTTGATCAGTGACAAACAGTCCTCATTCATCATTTCAGGCTTGATATTAATCTTTATACCTCCAGTTTATTGTCCTTATCTTACTAAGCAGTGTCACACAGATGTGTCTTATAGATTAAGGCCGACCATTACATTTAGAAAAATTCTCCGTTATGCTGATTTTGTTGCAGCTCAAATAAAACAAATCTGTCCTTCAAAAAACATTCACACTGAACCATGTTATAAAGTTAGACATATAGGTGGTATTGATGGTCTTTTTTAGAATTGACATCTTTGATCAGTACAGCATGCAGACCTGTAGGTCTGTGATACTCAATAGTCAATTTATATTGGCCCCATGCTGTAGGTTTAAGGCATTTTTGTGGTTTTATTTCACATGGTATCAAAAAGAAAATTCTTTAAACATCCCTCTGGACACTTACTATAAGTGGTTTTCTAATCTGTAGTAAGAATATTATATTTAGAAGTGGATTCATTCATGAGGAATTGATGTAGAGACTGCATAAATACACAGGCAAATATTTTTTATGAAGAGATTCAGTGGCAGAGAAGGAGTACTGACAGTGTTGTTTTCATGCATCTCATTGCTGTCCAGTAAAAATCATGCATCTCCAAATCAGGTGATTTAGAAATGTTTTGGGAAACTGAAGGACTATAGGCTGTGAAGCCTATAAATTTCTACTTCACAGGCTGAATAACCATTTTAAAAGCCATTGGATTATCTAGAAAAGGCATTGTCAAAGCTGACAACAGGGCTGATGTCTCAGTTCATGAGCCGCATGTAAAATCAAGGTAGACACACCAGTAAAAAGCATGATGACAAGGAGAACACCTTTTGAGTAATCTAAAACATAAATATTTATGTCTTGTGTTTTATTCTCCTTTACCTCACTGGTAATGTTTTGGTGACTGCTTCAGAGGGACAGCTTTACATGATGGATCCAATCCAGATCCACAAAGTCAGCAGTTAGCACTCAGAAGTTTCTAGCAAAACCTCAGCACAAGCAATTCCTACCCAGAAGAGCAGACTGAAAACAGACTTCCAGCCAACTAATGCTCCTATTCAAACCACACCTGGTCAAGTTTGAAAACATGACTAGGGGTTTTTAATTAGACGCAATTAGAGATGGCAACCATGCGGAGAGCTGGATGCGCCCCCTGCTTTTTAGACTGGAGGAAAAAAGATGCACTAATTAGGCCGGAGGCTACTTTTATTCATGTGACCTGTGGAGACCCTGCGCAAGCTGTTTAACGCTGCCGCTCTGACAATTAAAACGGGAATTCATTTGAATGAGCTGTGCGTGTTGACATAAACAGACACCATTACATTCACTGCAGTGGGATCAGTCCTCTGTGAGCCCTGAATGGGGTGTGAATAGAAAAACAGCAACAGGTGACCAGCAGAGGAGGAGGTGGGGGGAGGCGCAGTTCAGCCATGTTCCTTGACACACAATAGGCCTTATACCTTGTTGATAAGATTTTGTGTGACAACATTTTTATGTTACATACTCGTTTGCACCAGATTGCACACAGCAGTGAGTATGTTACCTTATTTAGGCGTTTTTATCTTGAATTTGGCTGAGGCTCTGTCTTTCTAGGAAACCTCAGAGCAAAACTTTTTCCTGTCCAAACTTCTTGGTGAAAAATAGAACAGTGAAATTGAACTTTTCCTGATTTTGCTAGGGGACCCCACGAAGCCTCTTTGAGGACCCGCAGGACTTCTTGAAGGACTCCTACTGGATCCTCACAATGGGCATCGGCGCTTTAAAAAAGACATTCAGAGTTCCTCTTCCTATGACAAATTAGCTATAAACACTTTTCATACAGCCTAATTTCATATGCCATTTGAGTCACTTAGACCAAACTGGCCATCACACGTAAATCTTGTTCTTGGCAGCTGCTGCAGTATTTAAAAAAAAAAAAAAAAAAAGCCTGTAGGCACCCTGCTGTTGTGACCTACCATCCTCTGGAGGAAAAAAAAGAAAAAGAAAGGAATGATGGCCCTATTATAGCCTCAGATGTGAAAGGAAAGTGTCCAGGAGGAGGCTGGGGCTTGGCTTCATTGGCTGAAAGCTGCACCTTTCTAGGATTTAACATCCTAAAATGTGTCCCTTTTTGACAGGCCTGAATGGGTTTTAGCTTCAGCTGTAGCACCAGGCCTGCTTGTCTGCAGGTAAGGCCTGTTCTGTCTAGGATTCATGGGAATATAATTGTCATAAGTGTTGTATTTTCTGTGTGAAAAGAGTGAGTTTCTGAAGGTGAACTTGCGTGGATTTAGACAACAGACAGGAGATCCAGGTAACAAAGGAATGGTTCTTCTCACAGTTTGACTTGACCTCAATTGATGGAAACACAAGTTCCATGCTCAAGTTAGATATTTACAGCACATGATTACAGAATAAGGACTTTTTCCCCCTCATCATTAATGTTATCACCAAACCATCCATACATATGTGTTTATTTGTTACTAAAGCAAAATGCTTGCTTGTCATGGTCATTTATTAGATAATGATATCATTCTAAGTCAATGTTGTATTTTTACTGTGGGGTTTTGAGAGCTAAGTCCATATTATATATTTCGAGAGGAAATCTAAATATTTGCCTTTGAAGCTGGTGATTCAGTTTCTCACTCTGTGTTTTCACTCTAAATAAATCAGAGTGCATCCTAAAGTTTACTCAACAGAAATGTGTGATAATTATATGATGAAAAGCAACAGTGTGTGGTGACATCAAACATGTCTGTGAGCCTCTGCACGGTGTCAGCGCCACGAGGATGAAGGAGTTCTCTCTAGAATGCTCATTTCCCTCCGTTTGTGTCACGACGGAAATACAAGTTTATAGCTTTAAGCCATGTGGACGCGCTCGGTCGACCATATCCCTCCGCCTGCTTGCCCTCCTTGTCCTGGAACAACTCTCCGGTTGACACCGGGGTGACCCTCGGCCGCTGGAGGAGCCCCTAATCCAGCACGGTGCTGAATTACCAAAAATCGTTTTGTTGATGAGGAAGATGCTTTAACACTTTATTTATTTATTTATTGCGTTGTTGTTATTATATGGCTATGAATGCCAGTCCTGACCTTCCTTTTTCACGAACAATAATAAAATATTTTACAAAATAGAAAGAAAAATTATTATTATTATTATTATTATTATGAAAAAGCTTTGATATTATTCGACTCTAAAGGTCCACTTGTATTGATGCTTTCCTTTATGCACGCTATATTTTAATTTTACACGCCCCCCACCCCCGATATTTTTTGTATTAATTTCTAGACTCTCAAATAAATCTATAAGTGTTTGTCCGAATGAGATGTGGAATATAGAAACATAAAGTTTTATCATAATTAATAAATAGGCCTAATAATAATTAGGGACACTAGGCAAAAGCACATGCGCCTAAAACGCCAGAAATTGAACCAAAGTCATGTATGGTTAACAAATATATAATTGTTTTTATAACATGTTTTACAATAAACTTATTTCAAGGAACATATTATTTTAAAAGTATCTAATTTTCTCTCAGGCCTACAGTGATTCAACTCTTTACAGTGGAAAAAGTAAACGCGGACTCAGAGAAACGAAAAGAAGAGGAAACGTGTGGAGGATGAAACCAGGAGATTGTGAAGTCAGAGACTGGACAGCATTTTGAAGGCGCCGGGCAGATACTGCTCTTTACAATCTGCACAGTTCAACCACAAATCTTATTCTGTGTGCATGAAGGAGCTCTTGACTCGCCGATCCTTCGGTATTTGTGGAGAAGCGGTCGGCGCTGCTTTGCGGTCATGTCGCTGGAAATCTCACAAACGATCTGCAGACTGAGACACCGACGCATCCGCATAGAACCACCCTGAATGTAAGGTCTGTGGACGCGTGTCCAGCCTGCACTAAATGCTCAGGCTAAAATGGGCTATGGAACATTTTGAAGAAATCAAACGTGATGCATCTGAAAAGAAAAGCAGTTTACATTTTTTTCTGAATAAAAAGATGGTAAAAAAAGAGTCCAAGTCATTTATTCTAAATATAAACGCCCACAGAAATCGGCCTGAGACAATGCTCTTCCTGCTGCCACTGGTGTTTGTGTAGAGAATTGTCCATTATCTCTACAACAAGACTTGAAAGTCAAGAGTTCATTGTGGGGGTGTATAACGGCCTCCCTTGGATGATTAAGGTCACAAACAGTTCAAGGGTTCAGCTCATGTATTTTCACAGCAAGTGTTGGTAAATGAGGCAGAAGTAGTCGGAGGACGCAGGAAATGATTTGTCAGAAATCCAGATGATGAAGTTGATGTTTTTGGTTGCACTGTCTGGCTATTCTTTTTCTGTGGCTTGAAGACCTTCTGCAGGGGATAATTATTATTATCCTAGTGCCTGTCCTTTCAAAATAAAGCTTGAGCTCCTGCAGCCTTGAATTAGGCCTACAAAGGGAAGAAAATGCCAACGATTTTCAGAGCGTAACTTTCTTGTGCCATTGTGTATACGTTTTTTCATTAATAATTGTGTGTTTTTGTACTACTTACTTACTTAGTATACTTACAAAGTTAGGAATTCAGCCAGCCCTATATGGCCTTGTTGGTATCAGTGGTTAGACTGAATGTTTGTGGGTTCAATTCAAGCCTGGCAATAACTTGACATTCAACCAATTGGGTTAAGGCCTTCCAAATGCACTCTCTGAGGGTGTGTGTGTGTGTGTGTGTGTGTGTGTGTGTGTGTGTGTGTGTCTTTCTCTTTAATTCATAATTTGTAAGCTATGGCCTACTTTGTTCTTCCATTATGTTTCTCTTTTTCAGGCAGCCACTGGTTTCTCTGGTTTGCTCTAATTTTAGGATTTACTATCTAGATAAGAGGAACGTATCAGTAATTATAGAATTTATTATTACTAATATATTTACTTTGCAGTACTTAAAGCAGTGGGTGACACACAGGACATGGTAGCGAACATTCAACAGCTAAGGCTTCCAGGTATTCCCTTTTTATTTGTGACATGGCAAATGCACGGGATAAATAAAACCAAGAAGCTGCGCGTGACGTCATTTTGATGTCAACGGACGGACTGTTTCCATGGCAATTGACAACACAAAGACTACAGGGAGAGCAATGACACCTGGACAATGTCTTACCAAGGGTTTATAAGCCATCTTTCTAAAGAGGAGCACGATGTGTCCGGCATTAAACATGCAGCTGCAGAGTTTTACAGAGTGAACAGAGTCCCGCAGGAGATCGAGGAAGCTCTGAACGAGCTCTTCCTCCACGAGCCCGAAGACGTTTACGGTCACCTGGTAGGACGCCACAGCTATGCTAATGCTAGCTACATTTCTGTCTCCAGACAGCTAACAGTCACCACTCACTGAGGTTACTTATTTGACTGACTAACTAACTAACTAACTAACTAACTAACTAACTAACTAACTAACTAACTAACTAACTAACTAACTAACTAACTAACACTTAGGAATGATGTGCTCTGCTGGTGCTGTCTAGTGCTGCCTTGCTAATGTGCATTTGTGTCAATGGAATACAGCCTCTATTAATGTAATTACTTCCAGTTTTCATCTCATTTTCTGCTATGAGATGTCAAAATGTCTGCTGTAAAAAGGCCCACAGAAAAGAAGCTGGTCTATCACAAACTTAGCAATGACAGAAGTTTCATGAAACGAGCTAATGCCAAACACAAACTTCTCAAATTCCCTCCTCTTAATTTGTCTCTATTCCGTCTCCATCAGAATCCTCTGTTCTTCAAACTTTTATCAGACATGTTAAATGTGGTCCAAGTGGGCCAATTATAATAACCCTAATAATAATAATCTTTGTAGAACACTTTCCTAAACCCATGTTACAGCATGCTTCACATCACAAAGAGAGGAGAAAAACCCAATATAGTAAGCAGTAAGAGCGTCGTGCAAAGGGCAGTCAATAAATATTAAGTAAATAAAACCAGCAAAAGGCAGTTAATAAAAAATAAAATAAATAAAAATCAAGTAAAATCAGGCAAGACTCTCCAATAAAAGAAGCAATTTATGAAATATCTACAGATAGTTCAAGAAGAGATTTAAAAGAGGTCAATGTTTCTACTGACCTGATTCCTCAGGCAGCTTGTTCCATAGCTTCAGAGCTTTGATTGCAATGTTACAAACAAATAAAAGACCTCTCCCAGAGGATCTCAGGTCACGTTTTAGCTCATATGAAACTAAAAGATCAATTAAATTACATGGAGCCAGGCCATGAAGAGCCTTCAAAATCAACAGTAAGATCTTAAAATTAGTTCTAAAACATACATAGGCCTACTGAATACAAGGACGCCAAAAGAGGCTTCCACAACTTCCTTCCACGTGTCAATCATGCCTTGTAAGTGTGCAGCCTTATATAACACTAGCTAAGCATCAATTGATGCAACATTAAGAATACTTCCTGATAGCAATCTCTTGTGTTTCCTTGAAAATCTACAATCATATTAGCCTTAGATCACATAAATAACATCAATTATTTGGAGTTTGTAGCTTTGTAGTAAACATTTCAGGTAATATTTTTTCAGGCTGTATGACATACAATATTGTTTGGCATTTTAGATTGTAAGAAAAATTAAAGAGGAAACATTAAATTTATTGTGATTTTTACCTCCTTTTTTTAAACTTCATTTTTTGAGAATGCACATTCATTTTGTCAAACATTTTTATCGGGGGGGGGGGGGGGGGGTAAGCTTGTTAAATGTAACACACATTAA
>JBBPCS010068020.1:0-16865 GCA_037974645.1 Hollardia meadi
GGGGCTTTTTGCCTTGCAACCAACCCTTGCTGTCCATCTTTGGTGACATGTTGTATCTCTATCTCATCTTGTATCAGATATACTTGAGAGACACCACATCCAGCAACGCTTCATAGGTCAATTGGTCACCGTCTTCAAGAGTCAGAATAAAAATCCATTGTGATCACATTTTTCATCTGGTGCGTTGGCTTCTATCCTTGGCTTAAGAATCAACATATTACAGCATGCATAGGTTTCCCACATGTCTTAATCCAACCTAAGAAGATTAGCGCAGACAAACCCTCTCCACTTGTGTATGTGATCAGGCCACATAAAGGAGCTTGATGAACAGAGTATGTCATAAGGCATCCCCCAGGGCAGAGGTTTTCAAATTGGGAGGCGGGCCTCACCAGGGGGGCTCCAAACAGTTTCAGTTGAGGCTCAGAGAATGGAAGTGAAACATATTAGTCTACATGTGTGTGATTTGGTTAAAGAGATGGTTCAGATATACAGTAGTTTTGGGGGATTTATACTGTTTATGTATTTGGTGTCGTCTGAAGTTATGTCAAACAGCAACATTAGGCTATCTTGGTTCAATTGTTGAGTGTCTATAGGGTCAAAATGATCCTACAGGTATCCAGGAATTGAACGAAACTAAGCAAGAAAACTAAAGGGGGGGGCGACTTTTTCCAAGCTTTGTCTGAGGGGAGGCCCACAGTCTTAGACTTTGAAAACCCCTGCCCTCGGGGACTCACCAAGCTTTTAGAGAGTGATGGGAAATATCTATAGCATCTTATCTATATAGCTTGTATGTTGGATGCTGGGTGTTTTCAAAGCAAAGGGTCTCCAGGATTCAAGACTTTTGGACCCAAAAGGAAATGCATTAGAGGAGTCAGTGAGGGCAGTTTCATCTCATGGCGTCCAATTGAAATTCTTTCTTTCTACAATATCTGGCAATGGCAACAACAGTATGGATATCAGTAAACAGAATTTCCCATACACCGTCAGTATTTTTGATCAGGTGCTGGTTGAGCGCAGGAACATCTAAAGTGAAGATCACAATAAACCACAGCAAACTGAAGTGACTTTACTGAGCGAGCATCCTCCTTTGCTGAAGTCAACGCAAAGTTATTTGAGTGTGCGGTGTTTAACTTTCATCTTCATCTTCCAGTATGGATAAGGTTAGGGAAATATAATGGATATGGTAAATAGGGCTGCAACCAATGATCATTTTCATTATCGATTAATTTACGAAATAAAATGACCACTGCAGATACTAATCACTTATCACTGAACGTTGGAAGGGGATGTAAATCATGTGTTGCAAATTCACCAATATGGATTTAATTCCGTGAGATACTGATGCTGTTCTGCACAGATTAATGACACAAAAATAATGTCATTATGTTCCCATTTAATTCATACTGGACCTAATGCTACATAATGTGTGCCTCGTGATTGCAGTAACAAGTGGGCATCTCTCCATCCCAGCGCTGTTCCTGAAGCCTCGGCTTGATTTTGCACCTGGTTAATCCACACTGAGCTATTGCACAAGAACATGTCAGCGAGGTGGATACCTGCTGACACACAGCTCAGATCATTCTGTTTGAAGTAGAATTTCCATTCGATCCCATTTAGCAGCCATCCATTACCATTCTACATGTGGCGGCCAGGGTCACCCTGACACCATGGCAAGTGGAACAGCCCAGCACATGCTATTCTCCAGCGAGTGCCTGTAGGGAAATGTATTCCCTGCAGTGTATTTTGGGTCAGACCCTGGGTCTCCTCCTGGCCAAGTAAGCCTCCAAAGGGAGCCCGTATAGGTGCTCAAGCCACTCCTGCTGCTACTCTAGTGTTTTTTTTCAATCAAAAAATACAAAATGTTCTTCTTCTCATGGTGTTTGAATGATGCATACCATTTACGACGTCATTCTCCAGCTATCTCCACTCTCAAGGCCCGAGGCTGTTTGTCACACATACAAGCACGCACAAATACACAGACACAAGCTTCTGCAATTCATCTCCCCCAGAGGCCTCCTGCCTCTCTCCAAGCCAAATAATGTGCTAATGTGCTGATGTGTTTGACACCCCCCCCCCCCCCCACTCCTTGTTTCCCCTATTTCTTCTCTCTCCTTCTCCTTTCCCATATCACTTTTTTTTTTTTTTACAGCTCCCTCCCACAAAAGGGTCCGTGCTCACACACACACACACATGCACACGGAAATCATAGTTCTGCTTTGATGCCAAAGCAAAATTATGATATTTTGTTTAAGTACAATGAACAATTGAGGTAGTGAGCATAATGAAAAAGTAATGACGATACTTTTACAAGTGACTGGAACCTGAGTGTGCCGTGCCATCTGAATTGCCAGTATTGGATTCAAAATTTCAGTCAAGTGGGCTCAGATTTGTAAGTGGTCCCGAAAGGGCGACACAGATGCTCAGCTATCTAGTACTTTGTCTTCAAACCTTTTTTTAATGTGAAGTTGTAAATCTTTTAATTGCCAGTGTTTTATACAATACAGACTTTATGGTATGAATCCAACAAATACTAATACAAAACTCAGTGTTATTATATTGTATGGTTACTTCATCAAAACGTTAAAATGTGGAATTTAACTTTCAAAGGACTGAGTTACGATAATTAGAAATGATTAGTTGGTACTCGCAGCATTAATCACCAACTATGTGAATCAGTTAATCATTTATAGTCTTTGTAATTTTCTGAGTAATGAGGATTTGCTGCTTTCCTCCATTTTATGTAAATGTAAATGAAATATCTTTGGGTTTTGGACTATTGGCCGATCAAAATGAGCAATTTTAGATTAGATCTGTGTATATGTAGTTGGTATTTATAATAAATGAAAAAAAATGTTAGTTTCAATTTTACTAATATAGTTAAATGTCACAAATTCGCTTCATGGAGCTTTATTTTTAATATATCAAAAATGATGTTGTATGTATGGAACATGGTTAAAAAGCATTACAATACACAAATACATTTTGGATTTGGAAATTTCAAACAAATCTCAAAAACTAAATACAATATCACAACAAGTCCTCCAAATCCAACAAAAAGATGTAACTGCCTGTTTAATCGAAACATGCATTTTTCTATCAGCAGGATGATATCATTTATCAGTGCCTTTCAAAATTGTTAGAAATCACAGTGGAACAATAAATCAGTTTTATGAAGCATATGGTGTTCCGGGGCACTTGCTGAAATGACTGATGCTGTCATTTTTCTTGGGAGGACAGTATCTAATATGGCTTATGAAAAACAATCAAATATGGAAATAGGAATCAAGTATTGAGGAAATGATAACGATTAATCTTGCCAAGCAGAGTCAGAAAGGAACACGTTTTGAGAAAATGATGGTGACTGAAAAAGGAGTCGTTAAAGGAGGATGTTTTTCAATGTTAGCTTTTGCCAAATGTTACTGTCCTCATTAAAGCTTTCAACTTTTGCCACCATTGCTCGTATGCTATTGTTTCAACTTCGATTTAATTCTGCTTTTTATATTCTTGTCTTGTTCCTTGGCATATAGTCTTTTGCTGTAGACAGTTTGACCGTTAAGCCATAGCGGCTCCGCAGCCTTATCTTGCCCTCCTCTTCAAAATAAACTTAGTCTGTCCAGTCGTGGAGCTGTCCAGTGCTGAAAGTGGTAACACAGGCAGCTACAGCACTGAGCTTTTAGAGGTCAGCAAGAGTCAGCCGAAGACAAGGTGCAACAGAAACACGATGTTGAGAGGCAGAGACACACTGAGAGCAGCTGCACGAAAGGGGGAAAAGGGGGGCCGCAAACAGAAAGAAAGACAAGGGTAGAGGGAAGGAGGACAAAATAGGGAATGGAGCGAAGAGAGGATCATTCTCAGTTACACTGTTTCACATGGTAGAGCCCCTCTTTAAAAGGCCAATTACTCTGTAATAGTCCTAGACTGACTAGGTGATTTCTCACTGTGCTGAGTGGAATGGTAGTGCAGGAGTGGAGTCAGTCCAGTGGAGAGACCCAATCATCATTGCACTGGAGTGAAGGGAGTCAAGGGACACACAAATTTGTGCGCGCGTGTGTGTAGCGTGCGCATGAACAGTTGGTGTGTGTGTGTGTGTGTATAATTTTCTCTATTCCGCTGAATTCATTATTGAATGTGACCTTCAAGCACTGCAAGAGTAGAACTAGAATGTTGTTTGTGTGTAATTCCGCGCCCATGTACTGTATGTATGTAGGCCTACACGTCTGATACTGCTCAATACAGCACAACTGCAAGGCGACACCAGAGTTCACTTTCAGATCAAATTGAATTGGTATTCTTTCTCTATATTGTTAAGTTGTAGTTTCGGCGTTAAGTTTATTTAATTGAACATGAATTCAATTTAAAAAAAGCTTAGCAACCATTAATTGACAGCCATGATAAATGATGGTGCGCTGTCACCTTTTCCCCTGCTGAATCTTGCCTCTGCCCACACTAGCATCCGTTTTATTTCCCTCTGGGTCTCTTAGTTATTTTTCTAGCCCCCTTTCTTTTCCCCTGCTGCTGTTCTACAACATGGTGGCACTGTGGGCTTAACACAGACAGTACTCCATACTAATTAGTTGCTTGCAATTTTACTGATGTAGGGATTTAGCCTTGTTTAAGTGTTGCTTTCTCATCTCTTTGGATAAAAAAAACAACATCAGGTGTGCCTAAAGTATAAAAGTCTGAGAGGATTTTAGGTGCTATACGACTTAGCAGTAACCCATCCTTACAACGAAAAGATTATAGTCACATAATATGTAAGCTAATTTTCTGTGCCCTGGCTGATCTATGGAATGCATCACCAATTAAATGAATGCTCTACTCGAATTAGCTGTCACATGTCTCTCTGTGGTTTCGGGATCATTAGAAATTAATCAGGGAAGGCCAGCTACTTAGTGACATCACCAAAAGGTCAGTTAAAATGTACTTTGAGTAAAGGTTACTGTATTACATTTGGGAAATTACATTTTGGGGGGTTAACTCGCCTGTCTGAACGTCAATCTGTGAGCCTTGTCCAGCCTCAATCTGCTCTTGGTTTAACTTCTCTGCTTGACCATTCTCAGTGCATATAATAACCAGTCCCCTGTCCCATTATAACCAGTTGATTTAGCCTCTCTGTCCCACTATATCCAGTCCATTTAGCCCCTCTGTCCCACAATATCCAGTCCATTTAGCCTCTCTGTCCCACAATATCCAGTCCATTTAGCCTCTCTGTCCCACTATATCCAGTCCATTTAGCCTCTTTGTCCCACTATAACCAGTCCATTTAGCCTCTCTGTCCCACTGTGCTCCTCAGAGTTTTCTGCTGTCACAGCTTTGACAGAAATAGAAAGAGCAGAAAGTCCTCACACACCTCACTGAAGGTAGAAGTTCATTAGAAATGCAGCAAATGTAGAAATCCACGATCCATCGTGAGCATTTTAGCTTTTAGCATTTTGCCAAACCAGCGTCACCTATTAATCACGTAACATCAGGGTGCCCGCTGGGTGGTGCATTATATCAGTGATTGATTGAGGTAGATGCGGCCACTTTTTAACTATGCCGAGGTACAATAAAAAGGGAAGAGCTTGAGTTTAAGAACTGATAGTCTAACCGTTAGTAGATGGTCGTCATCTAAAAATATAAAATATATAAAACATTAGACTTCATGTTAAACACCAATGTTTACATCTCTCATGATGGATGTAGACAATGCAGCACAGATAAATAAATAAACATGTGCTTCTTACTTTTGAGTGTCTTGGAAAGGCTAGCAAGCATCAAAACTGTCGGAATCTAATCTAATTTGATGGTTTCTTTAAAATAAAGTAGGGCATACTCAAAGCACAAGACAGAGAATTCCCTGGCCTCCTAGACCGGTTCCTACTGCGGTTCCCTTTAAAAGCCAATTTACCACAAGCTAATGGTTGCGTATGAATGTTTAAACACATATGGACGTGATCAAAGATTTTTAGATGTGCGTGACAGCAGCCATTTCTTCCCTTGTGGCCTTTACTGGCCTCGACTAAAGATCCTTGAGTGAACGGACCAGATGACACTGCTGCTGCATTAGTGCACTGTGTGTGTGTGTGTGTGTGTGTGCGTGCGTGCGTGCATGTGTACTCACAGCACAGAGTGGTATGATGGAGGTGGAGGAGAAGCTGTTTTCACGCCCAACAATCTGCCAAGATTGTGATTTAAAACGATACATCCGTGTGGAGAGATGCGGTGGGCCGGCTTCTAGTCCAAGATTTAGAGAGGTTAGGGCTGCCAAAATGGACTCCTCCCAAAACATACAGGCTTCAGCAAATATTAGATTACTACTATTAAATCTCATTCCTGCACATCCCTTTTCTATCACACTGACTTTTTCATTGATCAGGCACATGCCTGCGCGCTTGCCGTTACCTTGTATGCTGAGCAAACACGCATGTGCATACGGGGATGTTTGTGTTTGCGGACCAGATTGCAAGTGCACCGGAGTGATTTGAGATATATTGATGTCGCATCCTTTCACTCATTTGACAAGTTGACAAGACTTTTTAGTGCACAGGAATGACAAGAGGGGCACTGGGGAGAACATAGAGACAGAAAACACTGCAGCAGGAACACAAGTAAAGAAGCGCAGGCTCACGTCCCAGCAAAATACAGCACACAGTCTACTGACAGTTGTAAACTGGGAAGTTGGAATGTTTTGAATTTTTTAATAGTTAATATTCCCTAACTCTGAAACTACAGATCAAAATTTCACATTATTATAGATTAAAATAAACTACCATTGACTGCTTTAGAATGTTTTGTCGTGATTTATGAAATGAGGTATTTTGTGGTGCCAGACAGATAAATCTGACCATTATTAGCTTATTGCTGATAAAATAAATTCTGTCTATATTGCAGTCTTTAATTAACTTAATTAAGAAATGGCAGTAATTGTAAAATGTTCCACTGATTAAATATCTTGGCCACAATTATTAATAAAAGTAATTATGTTTTATGTTTTGTGTTCATGAAAAAAGAAAAAAAGTTGTATTTTAGTGAAATCTGTTTTTCTAAGAAGTTGTATTATGAGTGCTTTAGTTACTTTTTCATTTATTTGCAAATTTTCCCTCTTCTTTTCTCAATTATGTTGCACAGATACTAACTTTGCATTCCTGTGATCTTAACAGTCTTGACAATAAAAAGTATCAACATTTGAAAGTGAAACATTTTTAAAAAAATTTTTAAAAAAAAATCTCATTAAAATGGCTGAAACATATTGCACAGCAACGTTGCTGTTTCTGGACACCATTATATGGGAATGTTTTGTTATTATGCTGCGCAGAGTCAAAACGATGCACATTGCAGACAAGCAGGCTGTCAGTTAATATGTCCAGATGTGATGAAAACACTTAACACCTACAAGCATCTTTTGTTGCTGTCATAATGTGAAATTCGGTGCAGCGAATGCAAAATTGTCAAAACAGATCAGCGCAGTGGACCAACTCGATTTCACAAGTCAAATCAAGCCACTTTAGTGCATCAGTTACATCTCCTTATTGCCAAGTCTGTGGGCAGTGAAGTAGAAAAAATGCATTGCACCTATTTCTCTGTTTTCTGCCGCTTTCCAGCAAGTCAATAATATTCCAATTTCACAAAGTAAATGCAAAACGAATGATGTCGATTGGAGTGGCGAGTCAGGGCAACCCTGTCTGGAGCCTTTAAATTGAATCTTTCCAGATCAGGCGCCACATTTTGCTGGAGCCCTGTAAACAAAGACTAGTTGCATATTGTCTAGTAGATTCACCTGTAATTGGGCCTGCATGGAGTTAACTGTTAAATTGCTCTTCAGTTAGGGGATGCCACTTGATACGACTGGGCCAGCCATCTGGGGATCACAGTGATGCCTCTCTAAACAAGACGGGAAGACAAATACTGATGAACTACTTAAGAAACAAAAGGCTCTCATGCTGCTGCAGGCTGTTTTGCAACATACACAGTTCAGTTCAGATTCTACAGTCTACAGTAATGCAGTAGACATGATGGGCAGGACCATAATTATCTGTGTCCGCTAAACCCCTCATTGACTCGCCACAATGACACTGAACTACAGACTTAGTACGAAGAAGTTGTGACCACATTAGCTGCATTCATTGGTACATTTGTGGGCAATTTCATAATGATGTAGAGTGGCAGCCATTAGGGTTGTGGTGTGGTAATGGTGATGGACCAGCTATTGCAGCAGGTGCTCATAGGGGTTATGAGCCCATTCAGGCCTCATCATTACAGAGCAGTTAAAAATTGAGAGAGGATTCACTTAAATTTAAATGCCAGGCAATTTAACACATGCATGCTTCATGTGTTGTTGGCTGCAGTATTTCCTCCTCCTAATCCATGGCTGTTGTTGATGTGTTAGTAATAGCGAATGGCTTCCTAATGTTTTTCCGGTCCCTGTGATCTTATGTGAAAAAGCTATGCTGTGTTTTGCATGGTTGATGTCTCAAAGGGATTTCTTTATTTCGGTGTGCTTTGTTCTTTTGAACACTCGTGTCTGCCCATTCCTGAGGGTCCTCAATCACTGGGATCCAAATGTGCTCCTATGCTATGAGCTGCCTAATAACCACGGATTAATATTCCAGAGGGATGTGCGTGATAAAATATTGGCCCTCCTCCTCAGCAACCAGACTCATCATCCTGCGTAGCATTTTAGCCAGTGACATATTACATAAAGTGGTTTGGAATAGACAACACAACCCAGACTGACAACACATAACATTAGCTAAAAGGTGGCCTATAGCCAAGGCATTACAGCAGCCCATTTGAAGAGCCGGCTGAGTCTCCTAATGGCTTCATTGTTATTTTATCTCCACCAGGCGTCAGCTTGGAGGGGATCCTGCATTTGGTCATGTGTGTCTGTGAGCGCGAGTGTGTATCTGTCCCCAGCTAATCTCACATATTACTGGACCCATCAGGCTATTTTTTGGGCACGTTTATGACTGCATGCTCAAGGACCTCTTGTGGTTGCAAGTGATCCACCCATAGAAAGGTTTGGCCTCATCCTCAACTGGGCAATCTGCCGATTAATTCCATACTTACTATGTAATGATCCACTAAAGTTCGACATGATATGAGATGAATAAATCCTCATTTTTGTTTAGCCACCATTTTGACAGTAAGCCTGGCAGCAATCTGCACTCTGCTGCACTACTTCTTAGCTGTAAGGGGATACAAGACTGGACATTGGTTTCATTTTGTTTGTCCATCATTGGCCAAAACCTTTCCAAAGTACCCCATTACACAAGATGATAACATTAAGCAACAGAAAACAAAGCTCCTCATGCACAGAAATACTTAGGGTTACACTTTAAAACACAAATGTGTTTAGTTTAGGTCCAATGGGCCAATAACGCTCTGTCATCAGATTTTATTGGGTGTGACGATCCTGTGGACAGACTGAGAAGGTCAAACGAACTATAATGAAGTCTATATATAGGATAAGCTTCTATGCAATTTAAGTAGAAAAAATAATAATAATACTGGATTATTCCCCAGGCTCTTTTTTTAAAAATAGATTACACAAAGTTTTAAAAAATCTCTGCATCTGGGGACACAGGCGCCAAGTTGACACTGGGTTGTAATTGAAGTGGCAGCTATTAGGTTGCTTTCAAACTGTCATGAATGTTCATTTCAACCATCTGTGTCTGTTTCTGGAACTCAGGAACACCAATGAAGTCTACGAATGCTGCCTTTTTATTACAAACTGGTAATTATGGAGACAAGACTGAAATTATGTGGCATGAAAACACAAAAGCGGACCAGCTCCAGAAATACTGCATACAGAAGGCAGTGTTTCCAGTACAATTACGGTCCACAAAACTATTTTTCAAATAAAAACTCCAGTTTTTACATGTGAATGTTAGATAGAAGGGACCTATGTGTCAGGGCTTTACCTGGGCCATTAGATTCTTTCTGCACTTCAAAGTAGATTGGTTTCACAAATGGACATCCATGGATCATCCAGTTCAGGCTCAGTGTATTTTACCTAAAGTTTGATTTTCTGGTTCCAAACAACTGGTAAAAATGTCATTTAAAAGGTTACACCCCAGCTCCTGTATGTCTACATTTTATCCCATCTGTAATACCAGAAGCGCTCACATATGAAGTAAATATTTTTAATAATTCTCTTTTCACACTTCTCTTTTTAGGAATTTCTCACCAAAAGACCAAGCTATAACGCTAGCCGGCATTTTACGAAAAACTTGCTGCCACTCAGCCCTGCCGTTTTACTTAAATCGTCTGTGGCCTTGTCTAACAGCATTACTTTCCATCTACACTATCACAGCTAGAAAGACAGTGCCCCTCTGATCAAATTTGCTCCCACAGCTACTGCAAACACCTTTACAACATCCTCATGAGGTTTATGGGGGGTTAAAGGGAGATTTCTTCTATTTTTTTCACAGTTATTCCTTCTGCTCCTAACTGGGTAACGTGATGTCCTCTTATTTAGGGGAGAAGCCCTATATCAATTCCATTGTGAAGTAGCCCTGCACAACTTAATTCAAGAGCACACATGGGCTTTTATACTCCCACACCTCCAGGGACAGTGCACGCATCCCTGAGCTGGCTATTGCTGTGGCGTGAACCCAACGACAAATTGCTGCTGTCGCTGTAGACAGATTCTGGGTGGTTAGGATCTCTGAGGCTCTCGAGCCAGTGTCAATATCTTTGATCTTATTAACACAGAGATGTGGGAAATGATCAATGCGTTTCTGTCATGCAGTCATAGTTTTCCCTATGTCTCAATTATAACAAATTATCTTTTTAATATGGCCATTTGGAATAGCAATAGTAATTGTCCCTCTGTCACTGCTCATTTGTCTCCATTTCTCAACATAAGAATACGTATAGGCAGAGCGCTAAATGAAGGCCATGTTTTAAATGACATACTCCAAAGCACTTTTACTGTATATCCATATTCCTTAATGAAAACAAGAAGAAGAGTACAAGTCAATCTTAAGGACTATTATATCATATATATCACAGTTCCAGACAGTATAATACAATACATCGCAGTATTTCGCAGTCAAGATATTGTGTAGCTATATTGAATGGGAATCATGCTCAGCACAGTCATCCTGCAAGACATTTGTCAGAAAGATATTGTGTGCTCCTGGGAAAATAAAGCCAGCACATCTAATCCGTGAAGAGGAATCACAGCTATTGAAAAATGTGTGAATATGTGTTCACTTTCATTTTTTTCCGGAAATGTGAAAGGATTAATCAGCGCATTGACAGAGCAGTTTTGTTTTTAATGCACGAGTGTCTGGAATGATGTTGTTAATGGAACTACTGTTTTATACTGCACCTGCAGCTAAAGACCATTGTAATGTAGCTATTTAATGCAATGTGCTGGAAATATACTTTAACTGCTTCTTAAGGTTGTATTACGATAATGAGGAATGAGCTTTATGTGAATGTAGCTTAGGAAATTGTGTTTTTGAGGCTGATATAAGAAGGTTTATGATCAAATTTGAATTTGTTTGGCCTTGGTCATCATTCTAACCATTTGCTATTTGACAATACGAAACACAGAATACTTGTTACCAGACCAAGACAAATGCTAACCCCAACATGCTAAAAGGCTTCCATGGTCAATGTTAACATTCTCATATTAAACAGGCGATTTTTTTACCACTGCTACCATCTCTGTTATCAATGCTAACATTTGCTAGTGAAATGCAGCTAACCAAGAGCTAACCAAAGTTATTACAAGCCATTCCCTGAAGACATTCAATACCTAATAAATTTAAGAGAAAATCCTCTAGAAGTTGTTGAAGTACGCTATTTAAACTGAATGATAGTGATAGAGAAAAAGTCAAGGTATCACCAGAGTCATCATCCAGTGGAATGCACAAAGTTTAATGGTGATCCATTTAATAGTAGTCAAAGTGTTTCATGTTGGACTAAAGTGGTGATCCAACCAACATTGCCATCACTGGAGCTGCTAGCTGGCTAGCGTGGCTAAAAACGCTCATGATACTTGCGACTTCAAATACACTTTCTAATATTTCCGTCCAGCTACTTAATTGCATTCAGCTGGCATCCCAGGTGTGATTTAATCCCAGTTGATTATATCCCTGGAATACAAACCAGCAGGACTTCACAGGACAAAAATAAAACATCATCTCAACACATCTGTGGAGAAACATGTGGTTTCCAGATAAATGGCTGCTGTTGCAATCTTAATGACTCCGGAATCAAGCACCGGGCAGAACTCCCTCTGCAACTGCCAGTCATAACATCGCTTGAAGCCATAGAGCTCTCCAGTCACCTTCATTAATTAGCCATATTAGTGACAGCCGTGCCTGACTATTGAGAAGAGGGCACTCACAATGCAGTGTTCTCCCATGCTTGCCGACATGCAATTTTCTCTAATTTTTCAGTCCTCTGCAACTGGAAAATGACAGTAAATAATGAGATTTGTCAAAGAGGATCTGCGAGCACAATAACTTGGCCTAAACCTACGACTTGATGCTGAATGTTTTGTCGTTATAGCGGCGATGGCTTGACCTTTTAGGAAGCGATCCATAATGGTCTACCCAGAAACTGAAGGTGACCAGATTCGGGCACACCATCCCTGCAGGCGAGGTCTTAATCGCCCTGTGGCCTTTTACTACGGAGACGCTGTCAACACCTCGCATTTTTCCAGTTGACTGTGTGACCCAATGAACAGCCACATCTTTGCATTGAAATCATTAGAATTCATCTTTCATTTTGAGCGACGTCAATCTCTCACGGCGCACAGCTGTATCACCTTTTGTTATCTCAGAGCTTGCTTTTGCTAAACAAATGTGACACAAGGCTGCTGTTGCGCTGACTGATGTATCTCTCTGCCACATTATACCTACACTGTTATTATGTTTGTCATTTCCGTGGCGGAATTGAATCTCGGATGTGAAATATTGTTCCTATTTTACATCAAAATTGTGCTATAGATCCGTACGCGCACGATAAAGGAAGCAACTGAAGTCAGTCATACCAAGCTCATGTATTCTACCTTGTGTAATAAGGGATTGCATCTTCTAGTCATCCATCAATATGTTTTCTAAAAGGCATGCTGCGTATTTCAACTTTAAGCATAATGAAAATGTCACTGACTATCATCAGGACTGGCAATATTCAATCACTGACATGAGTTCCAGTAATACAGCAGACTCTAAAAATATAAGAAAGTGACTTACTTCTCATGTGTAAAATGTATAAACCTACGCGAGAATTTGAGGCAGTTGATTTGTGTCTACAGCGATTTGTAGTTTTATTCCTACATTTTCATTTTGATGAATCCTTCGCATGTAATTTACAGTTCACAGAAAAACAAATATTTGATAAGGAAATTATGTAAAAACTTCAAGTGTTTCCGCCTGACAGTGATTGATTACTTTTTCTGCTCCAGTACTGATGATGGATCGATTGCAGGCGTCACAGACTGTGACTAACTGAAAATAACACAAATGGGAAATACATTTTTTCGTGCCTCCACGCTGGCGATAGCCACGGCCGGAGACGGTATGTTTTTGGGGTTGCTCGTCCGCCCGTCCCATTCTTGTGAACGCAATATGACAGGAATTCTTCAAATTTGGCACAAACAATCACTTGGACTCAGAGATGGACTGATTAGATTTTGGTAGTCAGAGGTCAAAGGTCAAGGTCACTGTGACCTATTTAACACATTTTTACTCATACCTCAAAGATCATACGCTAATTATGACCAAATTTTACACAAACTGTGCTGATTGTTTCGATCTCCTGTGCTGCCAGGTTGAACATGTGTGTGAAGAATCCATGTTTCAGAATTTAGAGCTTCTTTGCAGCAACATCCATATTTGAAGCGTTGTAGTGCGACCGCGAGGTGGTAATTCTAGTTTGATGCTGAAACAAAAGAAGCAACATGAGGCAGTATTAAGAACAGCATAAAAGAAGAAAATGAAGCCTATGCTATAGCTTTTATGGTTTGAAAAAGACTACAGGTGCAGTAATTATTTTTTTAAGCTTAAAGACTAATGAAGGCTGGTTAATTGATTCATATTAAAGCACATCTAATACTTTTGACTTCATAATGGAGAAGTGGGAACAAGCACAGTTGGCGCTGTTGTTTGTCCCCATGGAAAGCTTGATACAGTCACAGTCTTTCACCAGCCTTTCACTGTGCTTTTACAGTCCAATCAGAAGAGCTGTAGTGGACAACCAATAAACAGATTTCCAGTGAAGTGGTGTGAACAAACAAACAAACAACAAAAAACTTCTGCATAGAATACAAGTGTGCATCGTCCCTCATGAAATCCTCAGGAAACCTTCCCTCCTCATCTCCTCATCTGAGCTGCATTTCGCTAATTGGAAAGTTGTATGATAATGGCAGACCACGATCGATTCACAGGTCACAGAGTGGAAAGCGAAGGAGGGCCGAGCAGACGAGGAAGAAAGTGGAGCTCATTGCGTAGGTTCAGGCAAGAACACAGTCATTGTCGCCGTACATGTCAGCGGTTCTCGAATGCCATCTTCACGCCTACACACACGTTTACCTATGTAATCTATTTAAAGACCCCACACACCAGTGGTGCACCCACATTGCATTGTCAGTCATTTTGGCTCATTAGGTCTCTTCAAAGGACTGTTTGTGGGTGTCTGTATGGTTGTTTTTTTTTGTTTTTAAAAAAACAAACAACTTTTACTCCTTTTCTCTGCCTCTGTTGAGGCGATAATCTCACATGGCTCACTTGCTTCTGCCTTTGCATCAAATCAAAGAATGTGATTCGTGTGCTTTTTACATTCGGAAAGGTTTACAAGAAACATATAAAGGCAGCATAGAGCCTTAAAGGTCACACTTCACCAGTCTGACAATATTTGTTCCGTCTCTTCCTTTTTATTTAAGGGAGCAATTAGCAAGATGTTGAGTCTCATTCCTGAGTTACTATCCTACTGTCTTACACATTACACCTTTAACTTATCTAGTTATACAGTTCATCTTGTACCTGTGTCACTCATATGTCTTCATATATTTGAAGTGAGCTTGTGTTATAGACCTTTTTTTTTCAGACACAACAGGTATAGTTGATAACATTAACAATGGATGCATTCGATTCAGTCTTAGCAGTACTCAGCCCCTGGTACTCTGCATGCTGGCTCAGCAGAACTTAAATTATTAATTAAACCTGTGCTGACGCCTCCCACTCTGTAAGTTCCTTCTTGGGTGTGTTTTTCCCCGTGTTTTTCCTTTTCTTGTGTCAGACTGGCAGAGGTGAACTCCTCCTGATTACTTCTCCTGATTGCTCCTCTTGACTGCTAAAAGAGGGCTGGATATGCCAGCTCTCTCTCTCTGTCTCGCTCTCTGTCTCCAGCTAGCGGGTTTTCATTTGGTTATGTTTTGGGATCTATTAGATTTTAGAGCTGCCACAATTAAGTTGATTAATGGATTAGTTGATTGAAAGAAAATTAGTTCCCAGCTATCACTATCAATTGTTTCAGTCATTTTTAAAGCAAAAATGTCAACCATTTGCTGGTTCCAGCTTCTTAAACATAAGCATTTGCTGCTTTTCTTGACCATTTCTGATAGTAAATGAAGAGACTTTAGGTTTAGGATTGTTGGTTGGACAAAAAAAAGCAATTTCAAGATGTCACAAAATTGTAATAAGTGTTTTTTGTTGTTGTTTTTAAAAAAAAACAACATTTTATAGATTCCATTCCATTCTATTCCAAACTTCGCTCAACTTCAGTCTGAGCAGAGGCCTAATCTGCCAAAATAACATTGCAACACCTCTGACGCTGTGCAGGGCTTTAAATTTCCATCCACATCTGATCGCTGCTTCTGCTGGTTACAACAAGCTGCTGCTATCTGCTATTGCTGATGCTAACCTCTATTGCTTCTGCTGCCACTCATCTTTACATACAAATATGAATGGCAGCAGGATGAATGGTGTTGGTTACTCTGTTTCCATTGTCAGCCTTGAATTTGCTCTTTCTTAAAAATATGAAATGGCTTCCTGTTTGAGCAGGAATGTTACCATAAATTGATCCGTTATGCCCATTTTAATTGTTAATTAATGTTTCTGCCCAAACTAGCTAATTCGAAAGACCCCCCTGTGTGGCCTGCTTTTTAAATCCAAGTCATTTGCTCTGGTATTGAGCTCACCCTCCTTTTGGGTGATGACAACCTCAAGGGTATCCCGCATCTCATGTCACAGCAGAAGCCAAACCACGGCAGCAGAATTGTGTACGTTTTAAAGGAACATATTTATTACACTAACATGGAGCTTAGGATTGTAAGAAGTTTACATTGTGTATAACCACCAAGAAATCACATGCAAAACGCTCAGAGAAAAAAAAAACTGATGAAATCCGATTAAACAAGATAAAAGTGCTTTAGGGTTATGAGAGAGTTAACACATCTGTAAGAGCCTCATCCAACTATGTCAAGTGCAACCTCCTCAGACATGAAGCATGCTGTGTCACTTTGAAAACCAACCGCACAGTGCCATGGCTGACCCACGACGTCATTAAGATGCAGCAGTATTGTAGTGAATGCCATTCAAACACAGTGAAGAGTGAGCGAGTAATGAGTTATTATCAAGCAAGTGAACAAGGGGACATTAGATTAGTCAACTTTGCTCCTTCTTACAATCAGCATTCATATAATTTCGGTATAATATTATGATAATAAAAAACACTTTGGCAATAATGACACTGTAGCAGATTGATGATGAATGTAAAGTGCACTTCACAGGAGCTGTCTGTTCAGCACCACAAGACAGCTGTATTTATTCTTCACACATTTTTCTTGGTCTACTGTTGGGGGGGGGGGGGGGGGGGGGGGGGGGGGGGGGGGGGGGGGGGGGGGGGGGGGGGGGGGGGGGGGGGGG
>JBBPCS010068041.1:0-16860 GCA_037974645.1 Hollardia meadi
GTGTGTGTGTGTGTGTGTGTGTGTGTGTGTGTGTGTGTGTGTGTGTGTGTGTGTGTGTGTGTGTGTGAGTGTGTACATACCCTTCTATATTCCTGGTATTCAGAAGAGCAGTTGTCACTCCATTTGCTGTAGTTTTCATTGTGTTCTACAGCACCCTGGTTGGTGTATTACTTGTTCATTTAGTGCTTGTTCATGCATGCACATTGAAATTTTTGCACACAACAACATGCATTTGAGCCTGCGTCAGATTTCCGTTGCCTTTACACACCAGCTTTTCACGTGTGATGTTATCATGTTCTATCATATGCTGTTCCTTTTATATGTATTGCTGCTCTGCAGGACTTGAACGTGCAGCAGCTAACCTTTTGTTTACAGGGTGTTCTTACTGCTAATCCACCTGTCAGAACTGCACAGGCTGGCACATTTTGTTCTCACTCTACGTCACCAAGTTTGCCTATTTGTCATTTATTCCGTCATCCATCCAAGAGTCGGTTTGTTTTTCTGTTCAATTACTGGTTTGTCTGATTTCAGATCAGATATGACCCCACAATAGGCCTTCTGTCTCAGAGGCATTCCAGAGCCTCACTGGTTTCAGGTACAGGGAATACTCATCTGCTGTGCTTTAGTCCCACAGATGGCATCACTTACCCAGCCTTGCTTTCATCATGACATATGTTCACCGACCGATAGATACTCATGATAAGGAAAAAAGAGACATTTAAAACAATCGTGTCTCTGGTCACTCAGTCTTCTCCATTTTGTTTGTCTTTCTTCTACTTTAAAAAACAATTCTTTGTGGTATTTTTTTCCATATTAGGTACAATGGACAAAAATCAAAGTATTTGTTTTTACCTCTTTCCAAAGATAGAATTATACAGTTGTGTAACTTCAGACACTCGTTTTCTGTCTTTGCTTTCACGATCTTGATCTCTCTAGTCACACTTCTTATTAGTTTGACTATCCCTTCTTTCACTTGATTTTTCCATTACTCTTTCTTTTCACGTCTTTCCAACTTCCTCTCAAACACAATTATATTTTACCCTCTTTTGGTTTTTCTTTTTCTTATTTTCACTCCATCCCTTCCTTCTTCACCCCTACTGTCTCTTCACCATCTCCACCATTGTGTTAAAGCATTGTGTGACCAGAGACTTCTAAAATGTCACAGTTGTCTTACAAAGGTCTGTGCAATGTAAATGTTGCTGTACATTTGACAGATGAGCAAATTAGTGTGGTGTGGTCACAGTGTAATGCAGGGCAGATGCAAGGCCGCAAGACTCTATGAAACCCTGAAGGTTGACTACAGCTTCAGGAGGAATGGTGTTGGGAAAGGAAACAGTCAGTGATGTATGGCAAAAATAGAGACAAACAGAAAAAATGAATATAAATGAATGTGATATTAGCGTTTTAGTAATTTTGCTAATTGGAGGTGAAGTCAACGTGGGAAGCTCAAGCGCCAGAATAATACACTGATGCGTTCCTCATTTCACGTCCCGAGCAATCAGCATCCCAAAAGACAATGGACAGTGAAAATTCGGGGGGACATAGAGTATTTCAAGGTAATACAGCATATTTAATAAGCGACCGTCAGACAGCAGCTAACCTTAGCATTCTACCACTTTCTAGCTAACATTATCATTTAATAGCATTACATGATGATGATGATGATGATGATATGTAACTATAGGCATGTCGCTCCTCTTTGTGCCACACAAAACACGCAGGAACACATTTTTGTTGTGGATGTAATGTGTATGAACATTACAGAGAAATACTGTATGTGTTCAGTGTCTCACCAAATGGCGTATGATTTTAAGTCTTTTCCCATGCTATCAAAACGCACTTTTTGCTTTTCGTGTGTCATTTAACGCCGTCCATGTCAGGCTTTATTTGTCACCACTGAGTGAGGCAGTGATAAAATAAGTTTAATTACCTATATGACCCTAGTGGTAACTATTGTAAGACACATCGGACATCAAGATTAATTGAAATTATTGTCAACAAATGTTAAGCCCTTTACCTGAGGTGGCTTTATTTTGACAGAGTTCAACTTGTAATTCAGTGCAAAAAAGGAGAAAAGAATTAGCTGTTTTTCATGCATAGTTTGTTCGGATGCATTGATGAGCACAAATTGGATCAAATTTGTGAACTTCATTGTCACCTATTGAAGCTGCTGTCTATGTTGATCCTGCTGCAAGATGCAAAAACCATTTTTGTTGCCAGAAAATGAGTAAATTCAGCTTCAAAATAATCCTCAGAACACGTCCATGTCAGCTTCTATTGGTCGTTTTCCCAGTGTTGTGTGTTTATGTGACCTGGACCAGGGATTAAATTAGCTCAGTGACCTTATGACTGTCCAGCTGGGTTTTTGACTGCAGGAGCAGAGAGGAGGAGGAGGCTCGGGGGTTTCCCATGGGGTTCTCCATGGATGGATGTCAGGGGGTACATCAGGGGTTGAATCTGTTTTCCCGGTTCTGTTTCCCCACAAAATTCCCCACTGAGTTTCCAGACTGTCAAGGACAGATCCAGACAAGGATCCAGACTGTCAAGGACACAGAGCTACTGTGACACTTAGTTATTTAGTGTCCTCAACTGAAAGAGCAGTAACAGTGTATTTTTAGTTTCTGTAAATGTCTGCATTTACAACTGGTGCTTTTTTAATCATTCTCAAACAGTCTAAATAATACAAGTTATTCTCACAATAGAGTATAGTGCAAAAATTTCAAAACTTTATTTTCTTTTTCACTTTACAGAGTATTGCTTTCAGTAAGGGTAGCACACTATACAAAGTCCCTTGATGTACCATGACAGTAATATCACTGTCTGGCTGAAATGAAAAGTAAACTCCAACTTACTCATAGTGCTTTAACAGTGATCTCATCCAAGTAGGCTATTGAGATGTAACATCTTCATCTAACATTTAACACTGGTTTCATGTGATTATGCTTTACTTGCAGATCTTTACTCCACAATACACAAAAGTGGTTTGGCAAAATGTTCCCTCTCAACTGAGGAAGAAAAAGTTCCTAAGAGGATCTCAATGTGGGATCAGGCTTCAAAATACAGTCCTATAAAGGCCCAACACGACAGAAGTGGAGTGAAAGGAACAAAAATGAGCATCAGGTGCCACACCCGTGTAGCGTGCCATAGTAGAAGACAAACAACGCGCCATCATTCCTGAATGTTTATAGATATGTAAACAGAAGTCATGAGTACATTCATCAGAGAATTTAGTACCTCTGATCACCTATAAAAGTCATGACAGAAAACAATTGTTTGGGAACCACTGTGTAGTCTGCCATGTCCCTGAACAAAGACAAATATATAAATAATCATGTTGTCAAGAAAAATGTGAATGTAAACTATCATGTGACAGAAAGTAATCTATTGTATTTAAAAGCTGAAATGATTATTCAATTAATTGATGTTAGTCAAGCCCGCTATAGTCAAAGAAGGCCAACCATTTGCATTAAGTTATAAAAGTATTTTGCGGTATGGCTCTGTTCTAGGAGCTCCCTGCTTCCACGTGCCTATATGGAAAGGCTAATGCAAGGACCTAAGCGGCAAATACCCCCTGTGATACATAACAGAGCAGGCATCAATGACAACAACAATGACATAAGCCCATTTTACACCGAAATATCGCCGCAACGAAGACCCTTCTCTACGCCGCCTTTGTTTATTTAAACCGAACAAAGCAACAGCGTCATAACGCCGCCCCACTGTGTGATTTTAGATAGCAAGTCGGCATTCCGCAATTAAAAGAGGTGTGATGAGTAACACAGGAGCGTTGGAGTCTAGTGTGACGTTTTACATGTGCGCTGAGCAGTGCTTTGTAAACAATGGAATAACATGACAATAACAATCGTTTACCGCCCCTGTTATGTGGCAGATTATCTCGTCCTCTGCTCGGAGGGTAAGTAGCTCCCAAACCTCGTGCTGTCTCCACAATTTGTAAACATTAGTTAGCTGCTAACTGCTGCTAGCTGCTTTTAAATCTCCTGGTTGTGGGTTGCACACAAACCAATGTCGACAAAACGTCACAGCACTCTCCTGTCGTTCCGCCTCACCGGCTCACTTCACTTACACAGACGTCGATTCGGCGCTGTTACTACTTCCACTGCCGTCTCAGAGGCGAAACTACTTTGATCCCCCCCATTACGCATCTGTGGCATTTATACAGACGGCGAGGTGCAACAGAGGGGCAACAGGCCCACATTTAACGGGCTGTGTAAAAGGGGCTATTGATTAAGTCAGACACAGCATAAAAGGAGGAACTGGGGTGGAGGTAGGTTGCAAAGCAGCTTAAAGAGGAAGCAGGAAGAGTAGGCAGGTCAAAGTTTAAATAGTGCAGAGCCTGTATGAGAATTGCCAATTAGACTCATTGGAGGGAATCAGCTGAGCCATCAGCTGATGTGGGCTGACTTTGAGATGAACTGATTTAACTGGAATTACAGTATAAGCTGAGCTTGACTTTCATGGGCTGCCTGAACTAATGCAAATTTGCTTAATCAATGATTGTCAAAAATACGATGCCAACTATTTTGATGATCAAATTATCTTCATTCTTTTATTTCATTTTAAACTTATTATCTTTTGGTTTTGGACTGTTGGTCAGACAAAACATGACATCAGAAGATGTTTGGCTTCTTTGGAAAGATTTTTTTAAAACTTTTTCTCTGATGTTTTATAGACCAAATGTTTAATTGATTAAGAGAGAAAAAACATTGGTAGATTAATTGTTAATAAAAAATAATTATTAGTTGCAGCCCTAGTCATATCTTATCTTACTTTAAATTGTCTGTCACTGTACAGCAAGAAGTGGTATAGTATATGGTGAAAAAACATTTTTTTAAATTTTGTTACAAAAAATGCTATCCAAAAAGTGTTGACTAGGACCGATGTTGTTGAGAAATGTTCCTGTCTTACTAGATAGTCCCCTGCCATCAGAAGAGTGTTTGTCATGACAAATTAGCCAGCAAAGACGAATGTGTTTTTGTCTGTTTAACTGGCAGCTGACAGACTGTCCAACCGGTTTGAAAGATGAAAACATTCAAACATGAGAGGGACATCAAACAAATTCCAGCCTCCCTCCCATCCACTCCTTCCTAATGGCCCAGCGATCCACCTCGTGTTTTTCTGAAAGATGACTCCCTGTTCACCAACACCTGGGCTTTAAAAGTAGGCACCCAGCCAAGAGAAGGAGAAAAACAGACTTGACAGGTTTCAGCTTTCCCTTAGATGAAAAACAATCGAGAGGGAGGAATAGATGGAGAGACACAGATATTTGAGGATGAGGGGGTATTTGGCCTCAGATTCATGCCTGCATGCTCACCAGCTGAGAGGAGAGCCCGTTTTGTTGCCCTTCGACACGGGGCCTGCAGGACTTCCTCTGAAGTAGCAGTTTGCTGTGGGTGGTGGTGGTGGGGAGTTGGAAAGGGAAAGGAGGGGGTGGTGCGGCCCAAGGTGTTGTGGTCATGGAGGAGTAGGGAGGTTGTCCTCTGTTTAACCCCCTCTATCGTTAGCAAACAGGCCATGATTCCACAAAGTCACATCCACTCTCCAAAAGTCTGAGGGTGGGTTAGTCGAGGAAATCAGCACCTCAGCACGTGCCGACAGAGAAAACACTGAGGGCAAATGATGATGCTCAAATGATGTTAAAAAGTATAGCAAAAAGAAAAAACAAATAACAAACCTAACCTTCCAGAAATGTATAAACAGAAACCTTTAAATGATTTATTCTGTATGAAGAGAATTGTTTATTTTTAATGATCACTTTCATGATCAGTTTTTTTTTAATTATTAGTAGTAAGAATAACAATAATAATCTAAATTGTAACTATTCAGTCAATATATGATATGTTTGCCTATCTGCCCATTATGGCAAGTAATAACAATGATGTGTCTCTTGTTCTGTCCATGTTCTTGCGTCTCTTTCTGATTGCTTCTATGTGAACTTGTTCTCATGCCTCCATGATGGCATTATGTTTTCAGGTTGTCTGTCCATCCGTCCGTCCGTCTGTAAGTACATATGTATACATACATTTACAGCCGTCCATTCTCGTGAACACAATGTCTCAGGAACGCAGAGAAGGAATTTCTTCAAATTTGGCACAAATGTTCACTTGAACTCAAGGATGAACTTATTAGACTTTGATGGTCAGAGGTCAAAGTCAGTGTGACCTCACAAATCACGTTTTTCAGTGATGACATTTTATATCAAAAAGGTCAAAGGTCAACTTCACTGGCCCTTATTCAATGCCATAACTCACAAGCAGAGGAGGAGATTTTGACCATATTTCACATTTGGTCATATACTGCATTGGTGACACTAATCTTGGGTGCTCTGTGCTGCTGGGTTGAAGATGTGTGTGAAGCATCCACGTTTTCTTTTTTTACTTAGTACCACACTGAAAAAATATTTTGTTACAAAAATATTTTGTGACAAAAGCTCAGCATTGAAAATGATACTTAAGTGAATGTAGGTATTGGCATCAAAATATAAGTACCAATAGTAAAAGTATTCATTATGCAGAAAGACCCATTTCAGAATCACATATATTATCTTTTTGGATTGTGATTATTGATGCAATTATGTGTTAAATGTTGCAGCGGGTAAAGATGGAGCCAAACTTTTTTTCCTGTGTTAAAGATTAAACTATAACAATACATCATAATTTATTAGTTGATTGATTAGCTATATTAATAATCTGATTCTATGAAGTAACTAGTATCTAATGTTGTTAAATAAATGTAGTGGAGTAAAAAGAGCAATACAATTTGCCTCATGTCATGGAGTAGAAGTATAAAGTAGCATAAAATGGAAATACTCCAGTAAAGGAAAAAAGTACCACAAAATTGTACTTCACTGCAGTACTTGCTGTGGAGGAAAACAGCCATGAGGCGGTAATCTTGTTGTGTACATGAGATTTGAGACAGAGACAGACAGAATTTTTTTTAAAACAAAAACAAACCTCATGTTCTGTTTCTCAGTCTGAAGTTGCTGCACTGGTTCTTCAAAAACAACTGTGCTCGCCTGCACAAACCTCTGACACTGTAGGCTCTCCAGAGGGATGAGCTGAACAAAAACAACACACGCCTCCAATCATGACATCACAGCCAGTTGTTGTTACTCTCACAGTGCTGAGGCTTCATGGGGATGAAGGGATTAAACAAATAAAGAAAGAGCAGAATAGCATATAAGCAGTAGTTAGTAAAGGCAAAGCTCTGTTCCAGAAACACTCTACAGCTATGTTAGATGCTCTGAGAGGCTGCATGTAGACACAGCATGGCTTACATGCTGATAATGACAATTCTAGCATGCTGATGTTAAGCAAATAATGTTTATCATGTACACATCATACACAGTTTAGCACGTTTGTATGCTAACATTCATTCAATGTCATTAGTTTTAAAAGTGTATGGCCATAAGCCAAATTTAGATATCATGATGGCACTACATGAAATCATTTTGAGAGATAATATTTGAGTTATTCCAACCTCAAGGTGGTCATCCAAGTCATTGGGATACATCATCTGGGAACCATGAACAAAACAAAATGTTGTCTCATGTATTTACAAAACTTTCTATGAATCATCAATCATTCATCCAAAGATTGTTGAGACTCTTCACTAAAAAACAAAAATGTGAACCTCCTGGTGGCACTAGAGCCAAAATCAGGACATCAGGGGATCATCAAAGTATTCTGGATTCATCCTCTGGAGACCATTAATGTCTGTAAAAAAAAAATTCAGGGCAATGCATCCAATTGGTGGACCAACTGACAGATCTATCTCGAGGGTCATGTTTGTATAAAGATGTATTTAACTATGCTAAGTAAACCCAGTAAAATATGGACAAAGGACTGATCTAAAAATGATCTGGTCTGGATTTTACTCATGTTATCCAAATAACTTTGTAAACCTGTCTGAAGTCTGAAGGCATTATTAATCACCCAGTTTATTCAATCTGCTAGATCTACTAAAACAGCTCAGTGGCTGGAGCTCAGAAGGGACATATTATCTATTGTACATTAACTGTGTTTAAGAGCTGCTTTTAATCCTTTAGTCTGTGCCAAGTTGGCAGGTATGTTCTTATATCAGTAATCAGGATCAAAGGTGATGTTGACACCACTGGAGACTGGTTTTCCCTTCCATATTACTGCTAAATATAAGAGGACATAGCATGTCACACATGTTCTATGCTAAAGACTCTGCTGTGTAGAAAATCATCTGGGATCAATTTTGAGCTTGTGTTTTTTATAGGAAGGAATATAAAACTAAATCTTAGGAGTTGGTATGAGCAGCAAGACAGCCACAGCCTACTCCATCTCCCGGGGCTGGTATTTTGATGACTGGATGTTGAGCAGAGCTTCATGTTTGTTTTTACATCTGGACTGAGGTGCAGTAATTGTCAGGGCTAAACATACCAACAACTGGGTTATAGGATTAAAACAACAGTTGCCTGTTTACACATCCAGCAGACACAAAGCAACATTAGCATTTGTCAGGTCATGTCTCATGACCTGACAGTGGAATTTTTGCAATTTGCATTTTTGAGTTTTTTTTGCAAAATAAATATATAAATAAATAAATAACTGCCTGCTGCAGCTGGTCATTAGTCCAATGAAAGAGGTGAGACTAAAACAATTAGCTGAAAATGCTAAAGTGCTCAGTGGAGCTGGTAGTTTTTGGTGGCTTCATCACTGTGACAAACCCTGTTTACATTACACATAGTCATTTCATCTATTATTAATGCCAACGGCTCTGTGAGGCTGTACACAGTGATGCTTCGAGCAAAATGCTAACAAGCCCATAATAGCAATGTTAACATAGTGGTGTTGAGCAAGAATAATTCTTACCATAATAGATTAACCTGTATATTCATGCTTCTATTTGCTAATTAGCAGGGAGCAAAGTACACATGTTACAAGCAAAAGTATTGGATAAATACAATTTTGATATGGTAGATTCCCATCCACAGGGAACCAGTCTGGACAGACCGACTGACAGACATTGCAATCCTAGGAGCCATGCTGCTAATGTGGGTAATAATTAGTGCAGCTTTAAAGATGGAAGTCATTTTAAGATTTGAAAATGTGTCTCTGTGACCCTGAAGGGGTAATAAAAGTGCTATATGAAAGGAAGTGAAAGACAACCAAAAAAATAGGCTGGATCTAGTTTAAAATCTAAATCCAGCCTGTCATCACCACCTCAAGACAACTTCATTTCAGTGGATGAGGTCAAGTTAGTAAAGCGTGTGTTTACTTCTTCTTGTTAAGAGAAGATGTGGTTAAAGAAAACAGAACAAAATGTACAGCTAACAGGGCTTTTACCCTCCTGAACTTTACATGTTGAAACTGCCAATGAGAGTGAGAGTCAGGTTGCAACATGCACATTCTCTGTTCACCAAAAGAATAAAAGTAGAGTCTATGGTTTGGAAATGATAAAAAACAACAACATGTGACAACAAATATGATACAGGGATCATTTACATCCTCTGCTTTCTTTTTCTTTATCCCTCTCTCGGTTTCTGTTCCCTCCACAAGCTGTTTAAATTTCACACACCAGTCAACTTTATTGCTCTGCACAGCTGAGTTTATGTCATGAATGCCTCCCACAAGGTAGAAAGCACCTGAGATAGTGCACACAAAACCAAGGTCAGTTAACATGACTTAATGGATGTAGGTCCTGTTGCATAACAGTGTCATTAAGCTAACATTAAAGAAGCACAAAGGGCAGGACTTTTGACAATTAAAGGTCTTTTGTTACTGTCATATTAAACTGCAGCCCAACTGTGCAAACACAGCTATGACCTTTGCATGAAAACCTGAGGACTTAAAAAGCATCAGAAAGAGAACCAGACTTCACAATTTCAGTTTGTGGTTCTGATGCACTGGAGGAATTTTGCTACATGTAGCAAAATTTCATGGGCGATAGTTTTCAAAACTGTCAGATAAATTGTGGAACGTCTGGATGATTAAAAATCTCTTTGGTCATAAAATGAAAATACATGAGAGGTAAACATTTAATAATTTGCTCATATAATCTTTGATTAATGGATAAGATTGACTTGGTGTGCATGACCACGACCTCTTCGACTCATTTGACTATTATGACAAATAAATTAAATTTAATAGATTTAAACATGACTTTATCATATCTTTGAAATAAAAAGGAAGATTTTCTGCCATTTTCCATTGATTATTTATTTTTCTTTCTTCTTCTTTTATCAAATCTCCAAGCTTGACCTTAGCCCGTATTTGTCTCTCCATCTAAATCTTATTGACACTGTCAAGAACTCTGTTTACATGGGAGCTCTTTTCTCGATTAGTCTCTGTTTTACTTACCCATAAAGCCTGACGTCAGTACCCAGGATAGCACTTCCTCCCGAGGGATGATCATGAGAGGGTGAGCAGTGAGAAGTGAACATTATTAAAAATCCACAGCGAGATTTGTTTTTCGGTTCACTTTCTCAGATGTGTTATATAACCTACAGAACTGGAATGATAGCAAAATAAAGTTGACCACAAATTGACCCCTGTGGGATACCATAGTGAAGAAATGTCTGAAGGACATGCTGAGATGCTGAGAGAGTTAACAAATACCACACTAAAATGTAGTTGTATGAAGCTATAAAGATATTTTAAGTGTTTCATATTAGCCTACACCTCTGTTATCATTCATTATGAAGCTGTTTATTACATATATATGTACTGCTTTTAAATTTGGGGACTTAAAGTGTTGCCGTTTTCTTTGCTAATAGCCTGACAGCATGTTCTTCTTATCATCTCCAATCTCTACTGTTGAAGCAAAGAAGTAATGACCTAAATGGTTTGTTACTCGCACATACAACAACAAATATAATGTAAGAGCCAATTAGTACTACACTAGCACCATTTACCATTGTGGTCACAAAAATAAATGTGTGAAAGTCAGCAGCTCAATCTCTCTCCTCTCATAGTAAATCAAACAGTAGAAAAATGGGACTGTGGTTCATTGATTGTATCATGCATTGGCAACAAAAAAAATCTTTCTACTTTCCATAAACAACAGATGCATGAAGGCCCCCCGACAACCATTGACAAAGCATGGATAATCTGGATTCTTAAGTCAGAGACATGTTCCCTCCAAGGGAAGCTAATTTAGCTCCAGATAGAGAGCCGCACATAGACTATTTACAAAAGAGTTCAAAGCCATCTTTTGAATGAGGGAAAAGTCAGAAGGTTCAAGATTGTTGTGTATTGCTTTCTAGTTACAGTGTATTTCCCTATCTGCACCACATGGAGAGCCAACCAAAGTACTGACAGTACTGACTACCGAAAAAATCACTTTAGCTAGAAATATTTAAATGTGGCAACATCAGAATGCAGATTTACAGCAAGTTAAGGGAAGTATTCATTTGTTCCAACACCAAGGGAGTTCAAGTTTGTATTGATATACTTGTATTTTCTTTAAAGGGAAGGTTTACCACAGAGTATTTAAAAATTTCCAAACCAGGATCTTGTCAGAAAGTGGTAAAGATGTGCATTTAATCTTAAATGCAGTTATTATTGCAGTATGGGTTTTTTTTTTCCAAAGGAGGAATGGTTGGTTTTATAACTAGCTTATGAGTAGCAATTAATGAATAAGAGAGACATGGCACTGACCTCTTTGACTCTATTTAAATTCATTCACCTGACTGACCTATTAACATATGACAAGAATATCACAATAACTACTGTGTCCCCCCAATAGAAATATTTGAGCCAGTAAACAAAAAAAACCAATAGTAAGTCTGTCTTTTTCAACTTTCACACTTTACACAATTAACTTTCCTTTCCTTGCTGCTCTCCTCTCCAGAAGCTCTTGTTGACTGCAGGCAAGCAGGGCAGCTTCACATCTAGCCCTCATGTCTCAACTAACCACAGCCCATCATCTTTCCCTGCAGGGAGTGACACCTCCCCTCAGCAGATCAGATCACTCCAAACAAGGAGCCTCTCATGGCGAGGCAATGGCAAGTCCTCGACTAGCCAAATCAAATTACACTCACAATAATATTCACATTTTAGGCATCTAGCTTTATTGTATCTTGGCCTAAATAAAGCTAGTTCTTCGTCATTCACGTGTTGCATTTCCTAATTTTAACTGATATATTGATAGCTTAGGAAAAAGAGCTGTACCAAATACCAGTAATATTAGCTCCACCATTGTTTCCACCAACGCTGATCTTATGGTTGACATCAACGCAGAATTAACAAAAGAGAAACAACCATCAGTCCAGACAGCAAATGACAAATCGTTGGGTGCACACATGAGAGGTTGTTTTACTTTCTGTAATACAGTGTATTTGAGTATTAAATCTTATCTTGATTTTTTTTAAATTTAGTTCTCTGAACTATTTCTGTTTCAGTTTTTATCTTTCCAGTTTTTAGTTTCTATTTCATTTCTGTATAGTTTTGGCTCATTGTCAGTCTTTCCACATAATTCTGGTCACAACAGCATGAGTGAGTTTGACTGTGACTGTGAGTTTGCATGCACAGTCCCAATTGTTCATACACATTTTTTATCTTTAATGCATCAAATGAACAAAATAATTCATACAGAAACGATTAGGAGGATGAACATTAAAAAGCTGATACGGGCCCTCCTTAATCGATCATCTTTTGATGCCAAGGCCACAACTGTACTTGAAGCCCACATTCAAAAAAGACCGATCACAACAACCCAGTACAGCAGTTTTCACAGACACATCCAGAATGAAATGATAATAATTGGGCTGATTTCAGTTATTAATTTTCTTCCACATGACTCAGATGATACATCCAGGTTGCACTGTGCGAAAGCCACCCTCTCTCCTCCCGGATGGAGGAGGACAGCTTGACACAGAAGTGTAAATTTGATTAAATTATTCGTTGAGTGATTTAGCTGCTGTTTGGTATCAGAAGACTTGACATCTGACTCCAATGGGATTAGAAATGCCGTCCAGCTGAGAGTGTTTATCCACAAGCCTCCCTCTCAAGGTGTGCAGGAGCAAAGATTCTCCCTTGCTTTCAGTCAACTGAAATATTAAACGCAAAACGTGAAAGTAACTGCAAAACATGTGGTGGCATGAAAATGAGCCAAGGAAAACAAAGACGCTAAAAAGGGGTTATTGCTTGAGTTTATCTCAAGTCTGACACTGAGCACTGCCTCAACCAGAAATTCTGCTTTAACAGTATTTACATCTGATCTGTTTTGCATTCCTTGGACATCATGTTCTTTTGGCCCTGGAAAGCAAGGCGATTGGGCAATATGTTCAAGTCAAATCTCATCAACTTACCCCCACCATTGTTTTTCTGCTCTGCAGCTCTGAGAGAGAGAGAGAGAGAGAGAGAGAGAGAGAGAGAGAGAGAGAGAGAGAGAGAGAGAGAGAGAGAGAGAGCGCTATGTGCTAATCTTACACTCTTTCCAAGAAAAATACATTCCTGAACGCTCCTTTCATGTTTGTCACATTATGGAGGAGAAAGTTTCTCCCTGCAGACCTGGCAGGCAGCCAGCTCTCCCAACCAAACAACTCGGCCACGTGCACGTCGCATAGGAGGGGAAATAGCTTGCATATGCCTTCTACGCATTTAACACAGAGGGAATATATTTGCACTATCTGAACAATCCACAGTGTGTTTGAACAGGTAACCACAGTCTGAGCTGACTGAAACTACAGTCGGTTCACTGATGCCACAGAGAAGTGCCAGACAACAAATGCTACATTTTAAAATTACAGTATATTTCAATTTTTATTCCAAAATTCAATTTATCTCACTGTCTCAAATGCTTATGAATGAATTGAGAAAACTCTCCTAATTCTTAAGCAGAATACCCAATTTAAAAACCCACTGTTATCACGACCCTCATTCTCTGAAGAAATGTATTGTCACAACGCTGAAAACAGGAGTTTTTTAATCTCTTAAAGTTGATTTGGAGATGCGTGGTCTGCACAGGACGGTAATGTTTTACTTCAGCACTTATTATTGCATATATTACTACGATATCTACAGTGCATCACATAGAATATTCTCAAAATGAGCTATATTGGGCGATTCATGTATTATGACCGATGTAAGCCTTACAAATACATATCATGTTTGTCTGATTTCTCATACTTCACTATTATAACGTATCTAATTTGATTAATTATGTTCATGTGACTGTTTTTCTGTAAATAAACCTTATAGGCCTCGACCCAAATTGAGAAAATCATTCTGTCCTCTGGCAACTTCAGTAACCCTAACCAGACGTAAACAAACATGTGCCTCCTCATAGATGCAGTAATTCACTGTCAAACACAGGGTAGACAGATCCTGGCAGGTAAACTAAGAAAGAATACCTTCTCCAAATATCAGTGCTGTTAGTTAGTTTAGGGATCTGGGATCATCAACTTTTGTTTCATATCTTATAAAATCACGCTGTGGGTTGTGGTGATTGGCGCTTTAAGATACTGAAGTTTGATGTATTTGTTAAAATTCATCAACATCATGCATTTTGAGCTCTGTGTAGAGCCTCCATTGTATCGAGGAGGATTCACGAACAAAGAGTGCCACAGAGCCCTGAAACAAAGAGAAACAGATCATAAGCAACACAAAACAACAACTAGATTTTGTGGAACCCTGATTTACAACCGTGGGAGGAGAAGAACTAAACAAAGCTGTTTGTTGTTTGGGGATGTCGTTTATCATATAAGGTATTTCCCCCCTTCCAGAATATTCTGGGGAGCGTTTTGGCGTGGTGCTCTCTGCTGTCTGTTCTGTGACCCCTATGAAGTTACACTGATTTCCATGAAGTCTTGGAAAGAGAGGGGAACTGCAAGCTAATCCCACCCCTCCACACACACACACACACACACACACACACACATACACTCTCTTTGGAGTCAACAAGGCGTTTATGTGAACCAGCACTGTCCTGATGTCACAGCGTGTACGTCCAGGCATGTGGGCGTCACATGGCCAAAAGATTCATTGGTTGATTTTGACTTCAAAGGATTCATTCATGACACCAGATTCAATTATGAATGCCACACTCGTCACACACAGAGTGGAGAGCGTCTCCAACGGGTGGGGCAGGACTGCATAAGTGAAGGGATTTGTTGGAGAAACTTTTGCATTTTTTTTTATGTAATAAAAAAAGCAACACCTTCTTCAAGGATATAATGCAACACTTATAAGATTTACTGTATTATTTCGAAGATTTATTATCATTCATACAAAAAAAACCCCTGCAGCTCGGATGTTGGTGTTTCTATAAAACTTAAACATTAGATCATCAAAGCTTTCCTCAATCGCCCTTTAATTCATTCAGTTTGTTACTATATGAAAAGAACTTTTGTTGTGGACTAGTTGAAGTGGGTGGGAGTAGAGGGTCCAAGTGTGTTTTTAGCTCTGGGGATGTCCATGTCAGTATCAGTCTGCCTCTTTGTCCTTCACTTTGAAATATCCCAGCAAGTATTGCAAGCATTGACATGAAATTTGGTACACACATCCATGCCCGCATCAGGATTAATAACTTTGGTGTGCTGCCTCATCTGTACTATGTGTTGGATGTTAATTAGCAAGTTTTAGCATGTAAACACGGTGAACATGGTACTCACAATACCGGCCTACCTGCTTACTGTGAAGATGTTAGCTTCCTCACAATGATAATTATAAGTTGTAGCTCAAAGTGTTTAAAGTTGAAATAGACAACTTTCCTCCTCCTAGCAATTCCAAGTACTATCATTGGCGCCGCAGTCGCAAAGACAGCGTTAGCAACATGGCCACTGCTAGCAGCCTGGCTAGTGTTCAAAGAAAGCAACTGCAAGTATTCCAACTGGGCCTAGAAACTCTGTTTTGCCCGCCCGTCCGCTCGTTTTCTATCACTCTCCTTCTTCACCTTCTTTACCTTCTCCACTGGTGGTTTGATTTTTCTTTTGCAAAATAATCCAGCCCACAGTGGCAAAATGACTAGCATTGTGACAGTACAGCGAACCAATCTCAACGTGGATGGTGTCATTTTTAGCCAGTGCACCGTGCAATATTTACTTCATGCTTATAAGTTGACCATCATACAGAGAATATTAGAACTTTGGTTGCTTCTTTGGCTTTAAATTAACAGGCTTGACGTTTAATTGAAAAAAAACCTGCTTTGTTTTCACAGTGTTGATTATTACTCCTACCCAAGCTCCAAAACATGCAAAGACTGAAGTCGACTCTTTGGCCCTAAAGACAAAACATACTGCTTTTCTCCCCAACACAGCACATAACAAGTCCTTATGCTATCTTCCAAAACAACCCTGTGATACATCCTCCCATTCAGATGCCTCAATCCATGGGGGAAAGCAACTTGTGCTTGATTTGGATTGGCTGTCATCGTTCCCTCTGATCTTTTCTTTTCTTTTCTTTTCATTCTGATTTATTCATTTTAAACGTGACTGACTTCCTTCCAGCGACCTTGGCGAGTCTTTCCTGCTTAGGCGTATCGTGAATGTGTACGTCTTGTATTCAGTTTTATCTGCAGAAGAAACAAGTAACAATGACGCAAAAAACATCTTTAACACATTACAGATAAGATGAGTTACACAAATAGCCCAGTTACAAGAGGGGCTGAAAAGGAAAGTTTGGTATCAATAGACCTTGGTCTGCTGACTGCTGACAGCACAATATAGAACCAATAGTTACAATATCTCCAAGTACACAGACATCATAAAAAATCTCATTATAGATACAAGAATATTCAGGGTCAGGTTTAAAGACTATGAAACTGTATAAAAACACACAGGAATGTTCAGGAAACAGAAAAGCAGTGTGTGTGTGTGTGTGTGTGTGTGTGTGTGTGTGTGTGTGTGTGTGTGTGTGTGTGTGTGTGTGTGTG
>JBBPCS010068051.1:0-16859 GCA_037974645.1 Hollardia meadi
TGTGTTTGTGTGTGGGTGTGTGTGTGTGTGTGTGTGTGTGTGTGTGTGTGTGTGTGTGTGTGTGTGTGTGTGGTGTCCACACCATATTTTAGGAGTGATATTTTTGTTGGCAACTTGAAAGCTTATACCACGTAGCCTACAACTTAGAGCCATGATAAAAAAGAGTATAAGGAAAAACAATAAATTTTTGTGGATTTGTACATTTTAAAGTGGGGTTGATGTGGTAAGTGTGGCTGCAATATCTTTGAGTTCACATTGGTAGCTTTTTATCAATATGAGCTTTTTAATGTTGTAGGTGGTCAAAGTACAGCTAATTAGCAACTTCATACACTGTTGGGACCTGAAATCTAACAATACATTCTGCATGGGCTGAACGTGCAAAGCAAGCTACTAATGTAAAATAAAATGTAGTGAAGTACATTTCTGTTTGAATTAGCTAAGTGGAGTAGAAGAGTAGAAGTTGCATAAAATGAAACTACTTGATAACTGTACAGTAGGAGTAAATGTAGTTACTTTCACTGTCTCTCTTCTCTGTTAGTCCCTTCCTTCACTTTTCTCTCTCTCCATCCACTCTTTATTCACCCAGTATCTCTTTATCCCTCCATCCCTACTTCCCAGAAAGCTCTGCCAAGCTAGCTGGACATTGACATAACAGGAAACAAATTACGGGCGACTTTGTCACTAAAATAAAGTGCTTTAATGTAAATTAATCAACGGCGTGTTTTATTTTGAAAATCCCAAAAGGAAGTATCTCGTATTGACACTATGTCCGCTTTGACGCGTCCCCGCCGTTGCTCCCCGGTCTCCAGTGCAGATTTACATACCCTGATTTCCGTGGGACTGGGAAGCGAAAGAGGAGGGCGGTCAGCCTTTCAGGAACTGAGGAAACAGCCGCGAGCAGCGTAATTTAACAAATGTACAACTTTTAGCTCCGTCCTCGGTCCTCTCGCGCCTCCTAACCTCCGTCGGAATAACCGTTTACGCTACTTTCCTACGCTTCTTCTTTTTTTTTGTCTCTCAACGGTTCTCTTACTGGATTGTTGCCCTTGTCTGGAGGAGCGCTGGGAGGTTTTCGGAGAAGTCTGGAAGCAGCTTGAGTTGAGCCCGGTTTGAAGGGCTGTGGCCATGGCCGGGGGTGGTGGTGGTGGTGGGGTTTCTCCGTTGGGGCCCGCACCGCCGATGTGGTATCACCGGGACCTGAGTCGAGCGGCTGCCGAGGAGTTGCTGGCCCGGGCCGGGAGAGACGGCAGCTTCCTGGTGCGGGACAGCGAGAGTGTCAACGGAGCGTACGCTTTGTGTGTACTGTAAGTAACTTCATCGCAGAAAAGAGAAGCTTGTATGAACCCTTTGAGTTGTGTGTGTGGCCTGTTTTTTTGCTTTGTCTATCATGAAAAGTTATGGCTTTGCCAGCCTTTTAGTTTAAAAGAGTATTTAAATTCAACAGCTAGCACATGCCTTCAGGGAACCTTGGGTTTTGTGTGCCTACTCTGTTTTTTACGCTGCCAAGCTATACAGGCTTTTCCAAGCCTTAAATAAACTCTCCTGCAGCAACAAACTTTTATAATTTGCTGTTGTAGGAGATCAAATTGCAGCGTTAGTTAAAAACACCTACGTAAACCAATGTTAAAGTTTCAGCCATACGCATTTGTTTACTTTCCCCTTGAAGTCAGTGAGTGAGTGGGAGAGAGACTGTCTGTCTGCCCAGCAGTGAAACTCCAGCATGGCACCAAACTTTAGGGCTGTCCCTGTCTGTCTTGTGTCTCATGTGGTCGCCTGCTGCGCCGATTTTACAGGGCACTGAAAACTGAATGGTGGTGGAGGTAAATATAAGCATCTTTGTGCTGGTGAAGCCTTGTTGATTGTTTTAATTTAAGGCTCATATAAGATCAGTCTAGTGGTAAAGCAGCTGGTTTAGCTGAGGAGTTACATATACCATGTTCTCACATAGTGTGTGTATATATATAAAATGAGAATAACCTTTATGTTAGCGCAGAATAGACGTTCTCTGTTCAGATGCAGTTAGAAGGAAGTGATGAAATGCCCACCCTCATATTTACACAAGGGAGATTTTGCCACCGTCCACTTCCATTGTCACTGAGCAAAATTGAAAATGAAGCTCAAAACACAGAGGGTACTGCTAGTATTGTGTACACTTGGCAATGACTCACCCAAGTCAAATGAACTGGGGAAAAGGGATCTTTAACTTACAAATGGCCAAAATGACTCACACGCCCCCACACCGGCGCCCACACAAAGTTAAACAGATGCATATAGACTAGTGATAGTGCAGATGCAGGAAAACACCCGTGCCATGTGACAGGATACTCTGACATTGACTCGACCTAGTATGTCCCCTATCTAATAGTTTACCCCATGCTGAGTTCATTGTGTGTGTATGTGTGTATAGGCACTAAATACATTACTCCTCTTGTCATATAAGAACCCAGAAAAAAAAAGGGTCTTCAACTGATTTTGGCTCCTAGCCTATTAAAAAAAACAAAGTAAAAAATACCCGTGATATTTTTCATCCTTTGCTGGATGCACTAGTAATTCAGTGGGTCATTCGGTGACCAACAACATTCCTCACATCCAAGCATCATCCGTTTCCGGATTTATTCCCGCCTCCACCTCGCTCTTCCTCTTCCCTTTCACCTTTCACATCATGGACTTTGTTTCATCTCAGAACGTTTACTTCATGATGCCTACATCTTGTTATGGTCAGGCTTTCACCAAATTTACAATGTTACTACTTTTACCAAGACGTTTTGCCCCCACATATAAAAAAAATAACATGACATGGACACTTTGTCACAAATGACGAATACTGAGTACTCTCATTATTCTGAATATTAGCTGGCACTGGATTTTTTTTGTGTGGTTACTTGAACATGAACTGAAACTGAATCTTCAAATGTGAATATTTTATCACTCCTCTAATTAAACCCATCGTTTTTTTAAATTTCCTGTTAATGGTTATCAGTGGTGGTAGGAGCTGTGATTTATTGCAGTTTTCTTATATTGATATTTAAAAAGATGTATCACTTTCCTGGGATACATACAAAGACAGAAACTGATCTGTGATATTAATATTCAGAATTTAGATTTTTGCATTGTGTAAGGTATAGTATATTTCAATATATACAGTAAGTCAACAGAAACCAATAAATAATTTAACCATATATATTAAGCTTGGACGTAAAGCAGTTGTTCAATACTGTTATTTGCTCTTCTTGACACAGTTATCGTCGTTCAATACTCGCTCATCAATCCAGGCTAAAGTCAGTGATCCTCAGGATATTAATTACATACGTTGATTACCTTAAAAAGAAGGAGGCACATCTGTGAATAGATAAAGTAAAGATGATTCCAATATGTTGTACATTTTGCAGTGTCAGTGCTTGAATGTTATTGATGATGTTACAGTCAACTCTACTGATAATATCCAGAGGGCATGTTTGGGAAATTGTAGGCTTGCTCTAATAAAACCCTCTTCGGGACGGACAGTTTTCTCTGTTCAGTATTATGTGTAACTTTATACCCACAGAATTTTTGAAAAAAAGGAACCTAACTATATTCATTTTCAATTTAAAGTTGAAATTTGCATACACCATAGACTGCAAACCAGTCTAGGGATTGGGCGTTGCAAATGAGCTGCTGTGTATTGTGGCACTGGTTGATGCTATCTTGTCTTTATGGAAAAACCCCCCCAAAAAACCCATTTAAAAAATATCTGCAAACATGTCAAGTTGTCTAGTTAATGTAGAATAAGTATGACAGTTCAAAGGATAAAAAATTCCACAGTACAAACAATGTCAGGAGTAAATGTCAGCGTATTGCCTAGAGCTGACCTGAATGCTTCGAAGCTTCGGTCGATGCCGTGATAATCGACGTCCAAATTAGTCTTTGGGGGTTTTTGTAGAGGAAGGAGAAGTTGTATTGGCTGCAACAAAAAAAGGGGGGGGGGAAACGACAAAGAGTTAGAAATGGACTTTTATGGCATTTACTTCGTCTCTAAGCTTGTGCACATAAAACCAATTACATATACCTGATAAGAGCACACAGAACAGCATCCACAGCACTCCTGCGTGCGTACAAAAGCAGTCCAGTGAGCGCGGGGCTAAGGCGGGGACTAGTGGCTGATCTCCCCCCCCCCCCCACGTCCTCCTCTCTATTTCATTATAATAACAGCAAAGTAAATATTGGCCGCAAGTTTAAAGGAAATATTCTTGTAGCTTGTAGTGATGAGTTCTGAGTTCATCCGAATCCACATGAACGCATAAATCATCCACCCACAGCAAATGTTAAAAAACTGTGGTTATGAACTTGACAGGTCTCGGGAGGAAACTTTCCAGAGGAAGCAGAATTATATATTTAGCTTCTGAAATATTGTTTTAGACAGCTTTGAAGGAGCTCAGGATTTATCAGGAGGATGCCTGCTGTACCTGGACTCTGTGTGTGACCTTTAGGATGTGTAGAACAGAGAGATTTTACTCAATTCCACACAGTTATAAGCACAATTCATGCACCCCTCCTTCAAATAGCTTAGAATATTCACAGGTGATTAGCGCTGATGCTTTGAAACAAAAAAATGGTATTCGAGACCGCCCTAGTATTGCCCCATATCTTAATACCCGGTCACCGCTCACGTGTTGTTATATCAGTGTGACAGAAACAAGCTAGCTGTCTGTGAACAATGTTTTCCAGTATTTCCCAACAACCCTTGAAGATGAAAAAAAAAGGTATGATCAAGCAATCTAATTCTTGTAAACTTTTGCTAATATTGCTTTGTTAAAAATTTTTTTCCAGGAAGTAAAATCTGAATCACCAGAAGTGTGAAAACATTCCAGACTGCTAAAGGGCACACTGTTTTTAGTCATGGCCACAGTGTTGCATACTGGAGGCTCAGGTCTGTCTATAGAAATCAGGTCGTCTTGATGTTGAATATCATCTCCTTTGTCTCGTATGCTTTAACTTTCTAAACTGTCTCCCGGTGCAAACAAAGTAGAAACTCGCTAGTTTAAAACCTGTGCAGTAGAAGTTTATTGAATAAGCTGAGATTGAGTGTGAGACACAATATCTTCTTCAAGCTGAAATATCATTGTATTGTAACTCTTTGAGTCTTTGCCTAGAGGACTACATGATGGCACAAATCATTAACGTTTACATCCCGCCCTGTCACGAGCATGAGCCTCTCGACCATGAGTAGATGCATGTTTTCTTCTGCGCTGTGATATGGCGTAGTTCGGTAGAAAGAAAATAGTTCCTGCTCACAACATCTTCTGTGGATTATCTTGAGTAACCTGGTCATTATTTCTTGAAAGAGACATTGCTGTTGAGTTTTTCAAATGCATTTTTTGTGTGGTACCCAGTGCCATTATATTCGAGAGAAGGCAGACATCTTCATAGTCGATATTTCCAAAACTTGGCAACTCACACCAAAACAATCTAGATAGATAAATAGCACTACAGGTAAGAGGACAAATATGTATTTTTGATTTTCGGGTGAATTGTCCCTTTAAACCAGGTGACCTCTTTAAGGTTTTTTTTAAAACCTGAACATGGCTGCTACACTTGCTGTAGTGACTTATGTACACAGACGTGTAGTTTTGTTTGAAGGATTTGCAGTGTGCTTAGGACGTGTTTCCACTCTGCTGTTGTTTGAGAATAAACTGGTGGGAAAAGTGTGACTTTACAGAAGCTGTATCAGTCAGGGACTGACTCCAGGGCCAGTTTGTCTTTAGACCTTTTTCCTTTCACTTCCTCTTAGTGAACATTTCAGTCTGCGGGCTTTTTGGTTTTGCGTGTCTGCACGCAAGTGTTAAGACAATCGTCTGATATATAATATAATACAGATTTTTGCAGGAAGTGACCGCTTTGACCAGCGCACCATTTGGCAATGAGGGGATCGATTGGATTCTGCTGAGTTTTGTATTTGTGTGCTACAACAAATGGTTCAATGAAGTTACTTAAAAAATATCTACCATGTGACAGTGTGATTAAATATTACAATATTTGAAACACTGCTTGCTAGCTAAGGACATGGCAACGCCTCTAAAAAGTGCGACATTTTTAGATTACAACAAGAGAGATCTCAAGCATCAAGTGAGGCCATATGTTCATGAAGCTTGTGTGTAGGCATCAGTGTGACAATAACTACCACAGATATTGAATTGTTTAGTATTTCTTGTTAGGAAGATGTTCTTTAGCATCAGTGGAGCGCATCTAAACGTGTCGGAGTTCAGGCATGGCCCTCTGTGCTTCTGTGTGTGTTTGAAACCTAGGAGTTTCTGTGCACTCCTTACCAGGTTTATAAAAAAAAAAGCTGTTGCATTTTTGTTGTGATCACATATTAAATGTGTGCAGGATTTGCGACAGCATATGAAATAAATGTCGAAAACGTGAAGCCCCTTTTACACATCCTACAGCCACAAAGCTAAAAATCCTTCTGAAACTCATACCTGCTTGTCTTTACCTACAGTATATCTTCTCCGTTGTTATTGGGAAAGATTCAATTTAAGTAAGGGTAATCAATATGGAATCATGGCATTACCCTGGATACATTATACAGTTTGTACTGACTGTATCTTGTCCTGACCTGCGCAAGTATGAGATGAGGCACAGATACGAGCATGCTGAATAATAAGTGTCAGTGGAGTGTGTTGATACACATAAAGTCAGTTTACAGTGCTAATTCACTGTCAGTGCAAGGCCCGGCTGTACTCTGAGGCAGTAGAGACTGGATGAGACAAAGGAAGAGGTGGCACTCTTACCCTCAACACAGACTATTGTTGACAACACATACACACTGTATGACGGATCCATGTCCATCCCATAATAAACCTCGCTCCTTCTCTGTCTCCCTCCCCCCTGTTATAACTTTGCTGCTACTGAAACAATAGTATTTACTCCACAGACCCTCAGAGAATCTCATCAGTGGCCAACAGGAAGACAAACACACACACACACACACACACACACACATGCACACACTGTGCACTACAGTGACTCTTGTACTCTTGCAAATGGATTCTGCGCCACTGGACCTACAACACATTTAGTCTATAATGTGACATGATTAAATGTAGATGGTTTCAGAAGGCAGAAGCAAATGTTTATCAAATAATGACTCAAGTTTGTACTGTTAGTGTGACCAGCTGCTGGAGACATGATATATGGAACAACCTGGCAAATGTGCTGTAAATAAATCAAAATTCAAAATGTAAAACACATGATGACTAATTTCCAGACGCACTGGAAACAGCTAGTAATTTGCTATGAGTAATATTCGGCACTCGGCTCATCGTCAAGACCCATTGAACCCTCATCAGGATCGAGGTCAAGCCAGGTTTGATGATCTGTGTGGTGACACATTCAGACTGACAATAAATGCAGGTTGATTCCATGTCACTGTGTCAGAGAGAGGTTGAAAGTTCAATTAAATGTGTCAACATGCCGAACATAAACTGTTATAGCTTCTTATTAAGTTAGTTGTTGTCTTCTGTGTGTTATTTGGGGTGAAAATAAATAATCTTCCTGCAGTTTGTTGTTGAAATATTTTAATCCAGGCATGTTTTAGTTTCTGTGGGACACTGACCTGAAAAGACCAGACAAACAGCTGAGTGGACAGGCCAGGATGAATTCCCAACATGGATTTTTATCCCTCCCTCAGTTTATACAGTGTATACACACACACGCATACTGTAAATATGCAGAAGCACACACACTTTTACTGTATACACCAACAGACGTAAGCCGCAGCATTTGCTTGGCAAATTGAACATTTTGTGTCCGGTCCACTGAGCAGACGTCAAGCGCAGACATGAAGATCATTAAAGTCCAGCTTGTGGCTGCAGGCGTGTAGTCACGACTGTGCAGTCACAATGTCAGAGCATTGATCTGCAATTGGTTAAAAAAAAAAAGAAAGCTTGTGGTTCAATCAGAAATGCAGTTTGATATACAGTTTTTGCTGAAAGAAACATCCCACAAATTATGTGAGAGTTTCATGGATGAACTAGATGTTTTTCTTTTAATCTGCTGTTTTTAGGGGTTTTGTTTTTGTTTCTTTATTTTGTATCACTAAGGCTCCACGTCAGATCTGGGTACAAAAAGAATCAAGTGCAGGTATCGTTTGACTGGAGAAATTCAGATTCTACTTGGCACAGGTTATTTTGGTCAACACCCTAACAGTATAGAGTACAGATACCCTAACTATCACTGTAACTTTACAATTTAGAAACACCAGATTCAGCTACGCTCTGCTCTACTGTATCATGCTGCTGTAAGGATAAAGCCTGCTCACAACTGTGACAGACAGCAACAGGTTGTGTCTAACAGTGTCTAACCCCCCCCCCCCCCCCTCTCATACATGCACACACACACCCTATCCGCTGAGGTCAAGTACAAGAGTGTGTGTGTCTGACTTTTTTGTTGAATCAAACAATAGTTGTAAAAGTTTGTCCCTTCTCTCACTTTTTGGTGTTTTTCTCTCCTCTCTCTCTCTCCTCACACCTCTGTTTCTATCTTTCTCTGCAGGTTTCAGAAGCATGTCCACACGTACAGAATCCTCCCAGATGATGAAGGATTTCTGGCTGTACAGGTAAAGAGAGGAGAGACACACACACACACACACACACACACACACACACACACACACACACTCCGCCGACATTAAACGTGTGTGCAGCAAAAACTGTATTTGCTTCAGTAGCAGCTGGCAGGCAGAGATGCTTTTGTTGGCTCTGAGCTCTCTCACTTACAGTCACACACACACACACGCCAACAGCAGCCTCTTTGTGCATTGTGCCCAACAGCTGTCCTCACCACACACACACACACACGCTCTGTCTCACACACACACACCCGACAACATGGTGCTTCAGACTATCATGAGGCCACATCACAGACATCTGTGTCCCTGCTGTGTGATTTTTGGGGTCTTAGCTGTGACGTTGAAGAGAGTCTATTTTATTCCTATTTTATTTTGCTTCTTGGAGCCGAGTATGTATGAAAGCAATGTTTATCAAAACAGGTTCTTCCTGGTTTGAATTATATTTAGACTATCATATTTGCTTACACAACATTAAATGTGGAACAATGGGGGGCCACGAGAGATTTCAGTAACATGACCACGTGTAGCCAAGGAATTGTTATGTTCATACCATATAGAAAATAACTTTCCTTCTTTTCCTCTGTCTCTTCCCTCCCTCACTGTCCTCCCACCTCTTTCTCTCAGACGTCTCAGGGCGTGCAGCCTAAGCGGTTTAAGACGTTACCAGAGTTGGTATTGTTGTACCTGCAGCCCAGCCAGGGTCTGGTCACCACCCTGCTCTACGCTGTTGACAGAGAGGAAACAGCTGTCAGCGATGACAGGGACTATTCAGGTATCTCCAGAGCTCATACCAGCACATTTGCATTCTCATCGTCTGTCGCCCTTTCGTCACGTTAGCTCTCCTTTTCTGTGATTGTTAGATGGGGAGGATGAGAAGCCACCCCTCCCCCCTCGCTCTGCCTCCACCTCCACCCCCCCTGGACCAGAAACACCCACAGAGAGGTACAAAGTCTATGTTAGGGTTCACGATGATAAAATGTAAGCGCTGAGAGTCAAATCACAAACTACCTGCAGGGCTTCTTGACCAACATGTTAACCATGATCATGTTGAAAGCGCACACACTCATACACACACGCACACAGAGGAAGGATGTTGGTTGACTGTGAATGCGTTTACGTCACACATCAGCTCTGCTCACAAAAATAGCAAGCAGAGGGATCATTGATTTCCTAAACAAATAAACACATGTACACACACACTCATTTTCACTGTTTCTGTCACATTAACGCACACACATACACACACTCACTCACGTACATGCACACATGTCCTCTGCCCTCCCTGTGAGCCCCCCCCCCCTCTGCATAATGAAGGAAAGCCACATCCTGTTGAAAACCACATTGGTCACAGATGACGCAAGGCTTTGATGAGGTGGGGGCTGTAGCTTGTGTGTGTATTGCATATTAATGAACAAAGGTCAGTGCCTTCGCTCAGACTACAGTGAAGTGAGTTTGGTGGATGCATTCGTCATGCTGATATTTCTGTTAGAAGTAGTGTGTTGCAGTAACCTTTGTTACTGTTTCAACTGTAGGTGGAATAAATGAAACCACATTCCCAAGATATTACCTTTTCATTTACACTTGACACTTTTATGTGCAAGCTTGGAGGAAGAGGTTGCACCAAAATGAATGTTTCGTTTGTTTCGTTTCTCCATAATAAAAGTGCCGTATGGGCTGTCAGAAAGACAAAACAAAAAAAATCACACGCCATAGAGTTATCAATCAGCAGTGTTTCTACACTGCAGAGTAGCAGGGGGCTACTTTCCTTCCTTGACTAAACCATTTTAATGCTCATGCCAGAAAGAAATGGTGTCATGTTAAACAGCCACAGAATTTTTTGCAATTTGTAGAATTATAGTTGGTTGGCTAAGTGTGTGTGTGTGTGTGTGTGTGCGTGTGTGTGTGTGGCAGGCTAGACCTAAGTCAGCTTTCTATTTTAGAGGAAGTGTGTGATTCTAAAAATCCTGACTGTACAGAAGCAGTGCTCACAGGGTTACACACATGCTTTCAAGTTATGGCTACTATGAAGTAGAGCCAACCCAACCAATACTGGCTTTTTTTGGGGCCTACACCGATATTAGGGAGTAAAAATTTCACATTTTTAGCAATGATCCAACAAATGGGGTTATCTAAAACCTGTGACAGAGATCTGTAATGGAGGCAGGAATTTTATTTGTGTAGCACATTTCATGACCAATTAAAGATCACAATATTGCAATACGGCTGTTTTTATTTGTAGATTCCTTGCACTATAATCTACACCATATTCTTATGATCTGGAATTGTTGTGCATGAAGCTTATAAAGACTCATTGGTCTTTATTTGTTTTAGTGCTCCAGCAGCTAATGGCCTGAGCACCATCTCCCACGAGTACCTGAAGGGCAGCTATGCTCTGGACCTTGAGGCAGTCAAACAGGGAGCCTGCTCCCTGCCTCACCTCAACAAGACACTAGTGGCCTCCTGCAAACGCCTGAATGGGTAAGAGGGACACAGCAGCTCGTCTGTCGACACACTTATCCCATAGACACACATTCTCTTGCCCGTGCAGGTTCTCTAAAAAGTTGTTCTTTTACTGTATATACGTGTGTTCTCGAATTCTTCATTGAGAGACGATGTAAGGATTTACAACCCGCAGAGCCTCCTGCTTCCTCAACTCGGCTCTTGTTTTGGTCACAATGGCACATGTGAGACATTCAAACAATGCCACAGAAAGCTAAAAGTTAAAAGCAGGCTTGAATTAAGAAAAATTCCATCTGTGTGATTCACTGTGCAGCCCCATGCACACATAAATATAGTATGTATCTGTTTCCCTTTAAATAGATTTAAATGAAGAGAAGGACGTGAGATGGATTATTAAGCTTTGAGACAATGATGTTGTGGATCTCTCTTTGTTTCCCCAAATAGGGAAGTGGATAAGGTCCTGTCTGGTCTGGAGATTCTGTCTAAAGTCTTTGATCAGCAGAGTGCCTTCATGGTCTCCAAGATGATCCAACAGGTATTGCATCTTTGCCTCTTTTTGTGTGGAAGCAGTGGAGGAATTCCTATCTTTGCATCTGCGTGCTTCCAAGTCTTTCGGCAAAAAGATTTAACTTTGTAAAAGTACTTGTGTTAATATCCTTAAGTAACAAGTCTTATTGGAAGGAACTCTTAATGGCGTGAAGACATAGTGCGACCTATGCACACATGCGTAGAGTAGTTGCGTGAGGTAGTCGCATACACAACCACATACACACACACACACACACACACACAAGTGGTGTTATGAAGAAAAGCCTTTTTTATTCTCCAGGGTCTTCTTAGGACAGCTGAGGTAGACTCAGTCACACTACAGTCATACATGCTGATCCTGAAATAATGTATCACATGGAAACACTAGCACACAGCAGTTTTTGTCTGTCTGTGCAGCATATGTGCATCTGTGGATGTCTTATTTGTGTTCTTCCAATAGTTGTGTGTTGTTTTCTTACACACTAGTTAAAAATTGACATTAGATGTTTATGAGTCAGGCAGAATGTCTCGTTTATATGTACATTTCTGAAATAGAGAAAACAGCAGAAATGATCAAATAGTCCTCACTTAAATGTTTGATTGGCCACTGTGCATCTTTCAACTAGTGATTGAGTTATGCCTGCAGCAGTATATTCCTGACTTTAGTGTCTGAATTTCACAGCCTTCCTGGTAAATCATGATTTAGAACATACAGTATTTGTGTGCTGGACAGAGTGTTGACCTGACGCTCCCTCAGTGAAAGATTCATCTGTTCAGTCACTTTTTGTGTTTGAATAGAAACTGATTTATGTACACATAGGTGAACTGGTTGTGCAGCCTGAAGAACAATCTGTGTTTGCTGTGCAATTTTACATGCTGCACCACTTTTTTATGCCTCTGGAGCGACGACAGCCGCGGCCGGAGGCTTTATGTGTTCGGGTTGTCCGCCCGTCCGTGCCGTTATTCTGAACACGATATCAAAGGAACACCTTGAGGGAATTTCTTCAAATGTTTTAGTCATACCAGTGTTTCCCACAGTTCGCACCAACCTGGGGCGAAATGTATAAACCATGCGTTTACCTTGTGTACTTACGGCACTTCTTACAGTAACTTCTATGTGTGGGAAACACATGATGTGTTTGTGTGTGAGGGAGAGAGAGCGAGAGGGGGGGTGCAAAGCTCCAAAAGCAGCAATTTAATATGTGTTGGGCAGTGCTGATATTGTGGTGGGCCGCCACAAATAAATGAGCGTATGGGAAATCCTGCATACGCTAGTTATGACAAAATTTCAGAAAAATGTCTAACAGGAACAACTTCACTGTGACATCATAATATTCTGCAAAAACACTTTAATGGCCATTATTCAACACCATAATTCAGGAACAGAAGGCGAGATTAGACTGTATAGATCTTCTGTGCTGCCAGGTTTAAGATGTGTGTGAGGCATTTATGTTTTAGAATTTGGAGCTTCTTTGCAGGAACATCCATATTTGAATCATTGTAGTTCACCACAAGCTTATTGGTTTTGCTGATATTGAGCTTCAGGTGATTGTTGTTGCACCATGTGACCAAGCTCTCTATCAGTCACTGCATACTGTATATTATATGAGTCTGGAGATACATGGATGGAAATAGCGAGGCGGTAATTCTAGTTTTACTTGAAATAACACTCTTAATGAATTTACTAAATTGTAAACATAATCATCCTCCATGAAGACCACATTTCTTTAAGCTTTCACCTAATGGCAGCAGAATATAAAATCCTTTCCGTCTTACCTGCTGAACATCTTGTTCCTCTTTTCAAACCACACGGCTTGGCATGCCACACAAGAAGCCACGTGGGTTCTAATTGTTTTTCTTTTCCTCCATCAGTCGGTGAATCAGGGTGGAGACCAGGAGTTGGAGAACCTTGTGACCAAGCTGGCAATTCTCAAAGACCTGCTGTCCTCCATAGAGAAGAAGGTACACACATAAAATATATTCAGTCATGTGTAGGCATGCACCCGCACACATGATCACCTCTGCTCCCTCTCAGGCAACACACACACACACACAGACACACACACAGATAACATCTGTCCATTTGCTGAAACAACCCATTGAAAAGTATTTGCATAAGTTGAAATATTAAAAGAGCCAGATGGAGAAGGTGTGTCATGTAGGTCATAACAGGTATTTAAAGCTAAATTATTATTTTTTGGTGCCGAACATTATTTTTCTAGCACAGTAAACCTTAGAAAATTAAACAATTGGACCACCTCTGCCACATTAACAGGTCACACCTTTTCTACTTTTTTTTTTTTAAGGAAAGGCTTTAGCTGCCTGGGAAGGAAATGAGCTCAGTGCAGTCAAGCTAAGGCTGATTCCAAATGTCCACCCTCTGGACTTGCTGACTGAGCCCTCGCAGATTTCAGTCCTACATATTGCGACGTGTTCATCGTCATCACGTCGAGCCTGTGAGGGCGCGAGACCACAGGGCTATAAGCTGCTGATAGATGAGCCTCAATACTTCTACATATTTCTGTGTCATGATGAGGTGTAATATTTTTTACAATTTACACGATTTAAGTAATGTTTGAATTAAGTTATTCTTTGACACATTCATAACTCTTTTTGTTTTTTTTAATTGCAATGAATTGTGGGTAAATATATCAGTGAAGTCGGGTAAAGTCTGCACCTCAAGTCTGCAGAGAGTCCGCCTGAGGCTGCTTGTGGACTGTTTGAATTGAAGGTTTGGAGAGTGCCCACTTCCTGGGAACTCGCCCTGCAAGTCTGCAAAATCTGTCTGTCTGGACATTTTGATTCAGCCTACATGTAACTGGCTCCTCCTTCTCTGCTCCTGTTGGATCACATCCAGGAAATGGGGAACTGTTTCCTTGTTGACACCAACGCTGAAGCTGTTTGTGTCTTTTTGTTTTGTTTTTGAGTGTTTTTGTGTTCTTTCATTTTTTTTTTTCTAGTTTTCTAGTTGTTTTATTTATTTTATTTGTTTCTCTCTCTTTCTCACCACCAGGCTCTGAAAGCTCTCCAGGACATGAGTTTGTCCTCTCCATGCGCCCCTCCCCCTCTCTCCATGCGTCACAGCAAAGCCATCCCTGTGCAGGCCTTCGAGGTGTGCATGTGCATGTGCATGCACCCACACACACACTCACTAACACGTGCACATATTTTATTCATGGTTGGTCTCCCTGCAGGGTGAGGTGAGGTGAGGTCAGCATTAAGGTGGTAGAGATGATGTCATCTGTTCCTAACTTGGGGCCTTTCCTGGAAGTGCATCAAATAAAAAGTGAAAGCATGTTCTTTACCCGTTATTCAATCAGGGAAGCGTGACGTAGGAAATTTCTTCTTCAAGTGAATCCATACTTGTCAAAACACTCTATGGTCTCAAAGCCAAATTGTCCCTCTGGTAAATTCAAACTGTACTCTATTATCAATTTAGGTATGCATCTTATAATCAAAATCTTGAATCTTTCACACATCTGAGATCTGTTTGAGAATGTCCAGATTTGATTTCTTAAACGCTGCTATCAGGGAATGCTGGCTTTGTTTCACAGAGGACAGACTGAACCTAAATTACAGTAAAAACAAGCTGTGAAGTCGTATATTCCTCATCGCACTGCACAAGGTTCGTCAGCAGAACTGGTGTGAGACCAAAGGAATGTTTGAAATGCATAATCCTGTTGTTTTTTCATAGTATATGGTACATATCATGTTTGGTAATCATATTCCCACTTACAGTTCGTACCTAAGTATGTGTATATAACTGAAATTTTGTATACTGATCATAAAATTATAGTTGGTTTCTTTTTAAAGCGTACAGACAACATAACTTCGACAAAGGAAGGAAGTTGGGTTGAGTGGGAAAGGGAAAATGGGAGAGTCAGATGAGTGGGTGGAGGAGGTAAAGAGAAAAGAAATGAGATGAAGGGATGATAATTAATGGGAACATGTGGGGGGAAAGTGAGACAGAAAGGAAGAATAGATGAACGATTTGAAACATTAGCTGTCAGCCAAGTCCGCGTCCCCTGTGGTGACCTCTTTTCAGCAGCTTCCTGTTGCACAGGAACTGAAAAGTTGTTACGAGGAGCAGATCGCTTTAAGACGTGACACCTGATTCACTGACTGACTCACAGACAGACCCCGCTGAGGTTCTACACAATATGACTCACACTCAGAATACATTTCTGTCTTCTGGTTCCCATTTTTTATCTGACAAATTAATTGCTTCCAGCGAGCCCTGCAGATTCAAACGCAAAAGACAAACTTTTGTATCCGATTTGAACAGAATTTTGTAAACTGGCCACATATAACTGATTTCGATATTACACTCATGTCATAGTAGCAGCAAGCTTGTTTTTTTTATGTGTGGTAACATTGGAAGGAGAGAGTGCTGAGGAGCCCACCACTTTCACTTTGGAGACCCCTGGTGGTCGGAAGATTTGATATGACTTTGACTCTGTAGACTCATCACATAAAAAAAAAAGCACTACAAAATCCTTAGCTTCTATGTGTGTGTGTGTTTAATCCTCCTCTGCTTCACTTCAGGTAAAGCTGGATGTTTACCTGGCGGAGCTGACAAAGATAGGAAAGAGTCAGAAGTACACGCTGTCTGTGGATGTGGAGGGAGGACGACTGGTAGTGATGAAGAAGGTGAAGGACAGCCAAGAGGACTGGACCACCTTCACACACGACAAAAGTGAGAATTATACAAACACTCCATGACCCCAGCATTTTATGACTGGTGTGATGAGTAAATAGGTTTTTCCCTCTGAGAATCACATAACAGAAATCTATTTAGTGAGTTAGTGAGACACCCAGACAGTGACATATCTCATCTTATGATCAGTTTAGTTTGTAGATAGCAGCCTTAACATTAACCACATGTATTAAAGTATTGAAGTAAAGGCTTTAATGGCAACTTTTTTCTTGTCACGTATTTCATTTTTTCATGCCTTTTCATTGTCTTGAACTTGAACCTCCTTCTCTCAATCTATTCCTTGACCTCACTTTCCCTCCCTGCCTTTCCTTCTGTCTTCCTATCTCTGACCTTCTGTCTGCCTGCCGGTTTGTCTGTCTCAGTCCGTCAGCTGATAAAGTCTCAGCGGGTGCAGAATAAACTGGGGATTGTTTTTGAGAAGGAAAAGGACAAGAGCCAAAGGAAAGACTTCATCTTTGCTAGTGCCAAGGTCTGCACACACACACACACACACACACACACACACACACACACACACACACACACACACACACACACACACACACA
>JBBPCS010068092.1:0-16852 GCA_037974645.1 Hollardia meadi
GACTCACTAGCAAACTAACTAACTTTTGAGCTCAACTAACGTTACCCCAGTAGTCTGGTAGTTATCTTGACTCATCAGCTAACTAGCAAACTAGGTTAGATCAACAATATCTGTAACTAGCAGACTAGGTTAGACCACCAATATCTGCCTTAACTATACCGCCCGGACTAGAAGCAACTCAACACAGAGGTGGTGTAGCTAATTGCAGAGGAACCTTCGCTTAACTGGCTCAGTTGTAAAAGGGACGAGAATTATTCCTTGTCATGACAACTGTGAGCTCTTGCTTTATAACATTTGGATTTTGAGTGCAAAACTTTCACCAAAAAATTGCGAAAGCTTTCATTTTATATTGTTGGCAAATGACCATGGTATAAGCTGGATAATCAACGAATAGGTGTGCGTTTAACGGTTTTAAGACACTTCGCGGAGGCAAACCAGACCTAGCCGTTGATTATCCCTTAACAATCGACGCCTGGACATCGTGTGCTACAGATTCTTACGTGACGATCACAGCACATCCCATCTCTCTGGACTGGGAGTTAAGAAGTCATGTCTTACAGACAAGAATATTCAATGAATCGTACACAGGGAAAAATATAGGTGCTTTATTAAAAGAAGTGTGTGTTGACTGGAACACTACTGATAAAGAACCAGCCCTGGTAACTGATAATGCCAGAGATGACGCCACACCTCGGGTGCTTCGATCAAACATTAAATCTGGCCTAACAGAAAACCTTTCAAGTGGAGACTGCTGCAAGGTTGCTGGGACCCCTTGAAAGGGTGGTTGGGTTTTTGCATCGCAACGTAAGGGGAGCTGAAATCCTAATCCTTCCAGTGTTCATGGCAGCTTTACATTGTTCATAGCAGTACTAAAGAGCAGATGGTGCATTCAGATCACATCAGGTGGATCGACGGTAAACGGCAAAATAGCACTTTTTAAAAAGTGGACATTTGTACACCAATACTTCTTGTAGCGGTTTACAGTTCGCTGCTTTATTGTATCCTCGTTTCAGTGAAATGTATACGCATGTTACTGTTGTTACTTTATAACTCATGACTTTACTGAAGCACTTATGACATTGTGAAATGAGAAATACTGTATGTCTTTGAAATATTTTATTGTATTACTATTATTTTACCTCAACAGCATGCTAATTTCTCTCCCATCTGAGCAGGCAAAAGAACCCTATACAATAGTACTTTTTATCGTCCTCCTCTAGTCAGTTTCTTTAGATATCATTTAAGTGCCATTAGTGAAAATTTAATATTAACTTTTTTACAGTGTTAGAGGGGCTTTGCAAAGTTCATGAATTGCAATGTACTGGAGGGCTGTGTGTTTTTTTTTAAATAATATATTTTTTTATATGTTCTGATGTTTCAAAATGACACAGGAAAGTGTTATGCAGTAACTCCACTGTACATGGTCCAATCTGCGGCAAACTTCACATGATGAGGATGAGAGTCCTGCCCTGAAGAAATTGGTCATTGTGGGGGTGGGAAAATGGCTCAATAGCGCCCCCAAACAGTTTTCAAAGTCAAAGCCCACACCTTTAAATTCGGTAGACACATGTATCATGTCCAAATGTACAAAAAAGCCTCTTTGAACCATACCCAGAACCTTATAGGAAGTCAGCCATTTTGAATTTTCTGTTCAATTTTTTTGTCGTATTTGCCATTTTCGGGTGTTACTTATGCGACGCAAGTTCAAAACATTACGTAACTTAACATACGAACATGAATTAAAAACGGTCCATGTCAACTTTCGGTTTCACACAGGACGTGAACTCCAGTCTCTTATCATATCAAACATAGGGAGTGTTCTTTAGCACCACATCACAGAAAATGACAGTGAACTCTGCAGTGTCCACGCAAAAATTCAGAGGCGTGTCGACAGTTTTTTGACCCGTAATGGGGCTGCAGCTGCAGTACGGGCCAACGTGCGGCAGGGTGCAAGGGCCTGTTCAACGCTGCTTGCAGCTTTAATTTTATTTCTTATGTTACTCACTAATCAAGTAATTTTTTTCAACAAATACTTTTGTACACTAACTCAAGAAGTATCTAAAGAGGGTTGAATCAAGGGCAACTGGACTTAGTTGTAGAAACTTGAAGATGTTTTGCAACCTCATTGAGAGGTTTCATTTCAGCAGGGCTGAACTGTTTGAATTAATTGACTAATTATCACTGCAGTTGCAACATGTGACAGATGGGAACGAAGCGTTGCCCCCCCGGACTGCAGCTGCTAATTTCTCTCCGATTTTATGCCAGTGGCTCTTCCCAAAATGCCGTGGCTGATATGGTTAATGTCAGCAGAAGTACAGCATGCCGGGCGATACGGCGAGTTTCTCTGGCCCTTCAAGATCGGGCTCACCGATATATTCGTCTACCCACCCAGCAAAAGGCCACACACACCAAGGAGAAATTTCGCACAGACTCCGGCATCCCCAGTATTTCTGGCTGTATTGATGGCACTCATGTGCGCATCCAGGGCCCATCTAAAAACGAGCACCTATTTGTACACAGGAAAGGATTTCACTCCATTAATGTCTAAGTTGCGTGCCATGCGGACATGAAATTAATTGATGTTGTGGCGCATTGGTATGGGTCTGCCCATGACGCGCGCATCTTGAGGGAGAGCGCACTGGTGAGAGTGTGTGAGGAGGGACAGCTTCCTGGCATAATGCTGGGGGACAGTGGCTACCCTTTAAAGAAGTGGCTCATGACACCTGTCATGGTACCCCAGACCGAGCAGGAGAGGCAGAACAACTATCTGCACTCACGGATGAGATCGATCATTGAGCACTGCATAGGAGTGCTCAAACGCAGGTAGTGATATTTGTTTATGTACCAGAGCGCACCTATAAATCACTTATGCAGGCTAAAATTCATCCTTTTAGTTACTAAAAATGCTTTGTTCGTTTTTGTAAAATATGTCAAATGTTATCTTCCAGACGTCTCGTTTTTTCATATTAGTTATGGCATTGTTTTGTTTGCATACTAAAATATGTATATTCTGACCATAAAGTTCAATAATTTTTCTTATCTCACAATCTGAGTAATTTAATTTTAGTTTCTTTGGCTCAGCATTCATTTTTAATCCATTCGTTGGTGCCAGTAAATCCATGTATGTAACCATAGCAACGTGAAGCTATCACTGCAGTGGAATGTGTCAGCGTGAACGCACATCGTCTACGCTGGGCGTAGCTGCGCCTTGACGTAGTTTTAGATGGTGTAAATATTTATCACTAGGCTGGACGTAGCTAAGCCTGGCGTAGGACTTACACCCAACTTTTTCACTTCCAGCTGCTGCAACCGGCTCAGGAACACTAACAACCCAAGTGGCATCTATGACCTGTTTGGTATCGATGACCCTGGCAACAACCTCATAGAGGTTAAATACCTGGGACTCCCCACAAGTCAGTCAGAACTGAAGAAGCACCTTGGTTGAAACATCTTCAAGTTTCTACAACCAAGTCCAGTTGCCCTTGATTCAACCCTCTTTGGATGACTATGACCTGGATGACCGAGAATGTCCACAAGTAACTCTAGTAATATTGATTGACTACTTTAACTTCTACTTGAATACTTGTTTTTGCAAAGTAACAGTACATTTACTTGAGCACAGTTTTTTTTTAATTACGTGTTAGAATTGACAAGCTTTAGAAAAAAAAAACCACAGAAACCCCCTCACCCCAAAAGAAAAAAAATGTTTCCATGCACCATTGACTTTACAAATAATGTCCACATACCTAGAGAAGCCCTTCCCACAGACAGAGCAGATGTAAGGCTTGTGAACTCCACCATCGTGGGAGCGGACATGGTATGTCATGCGATCCTTCCTCTTGAACCTCTGCTGGCAGATGGGACATTCGAATGGCTTCTCGTCAGAATGTGACAGCTTGTGGCGGTTGAGGTGGTACACATCTCTGAAGGCCTTACCACACATGTCGCAGCCATGATTCTTTTTCACCGGTTTGGGGGGCTTCTTAGTGATGCTCTGCTGCGCCTGATGTTGCACTGGGGTCATGATGCTAGTGCCTGTGGATGTTGATGTGGTGGCTGTATTCAGGATACCAGCTACAGTAGTAATGTATGAAGAGTTTCCGCTATTCTCACGTGGTACAGTGGATATGAGTGACACCATGGTGGGGGCTGTTTGTGTCTTCTTAGGCCGTGAAACCATCTTAATGCCAGTGTGGCAAGACTCATGCCGCCGGAGGTGGTAGCTGTCCCGGAAAGCCTTGTTGCAGTAGCCACAGATGAAAGGTGTCTTTGATTTAGGTTCCTTTTTGACCATAGCAAGAGGAGGCCCTCCACCACCACCAGTCCCAGTAGCCACATTGTCTTTAAGAAGTTCTGTAGCACTGACAGGGGGTTTCTGGTCCAAGGGAATGGGCAGTACTGGTTTCTGATCAGGTGGCTCTGTTCCAGAACTGAGCAAAGGCAAGAGGCTGTTCCCAGCTACTTGGTGCTGGTGATGCAAAGCCTCATTGGCCTGCTGTGACAAGAAAGACAGAGCCATATAAAATGATGTTAATATACATTCTAAAAACACATTAAGCAAATGACCAATAAAGTGTTTCTGCTCAAGAGTGTAAAATACTGGCCAACAAGGAAGAAGAAATACTACATTTAAGATATCTTGGTTTTCACACAAAACTCTCTCCACAGACACAACGTGTCCCTTTACAAAATAATAAGGGAAATCAATACAAACAAATAAATCTACACTGGCAAAGGGGACGGGTCAGGTATCAATGGTGTTTCCTGAAAAGACCTCAACAAACTTCTCACTTCTCGTTGGTAGGAGCAGCCATTACAACCATTTTACTTTCGGTATGTCATTTTAGGCATTTTTGCACAAAAATAGGGGTGGAGTGGAAGAGGTTATTGAAATACTGTAGGGATGTTAATGATGATGTGAAAGATTAATCATTAACCAATTAATTGCCGTTAAGAATTTAACCAATTAAAAAAGGAATTAACCGAAAATGTATGTTTTGTGTACTCTTTCTCTGAAGCTTATGTCTATTAACTTTACTACCAGAAGAGGGCATACTTCACCTTTGCAGTTCAGAAAAACTACTGGTGCAACAAAGAAGCCTTCAGGGGGAATGGTTAGTCAAGATCAGTTAAGATGAAGAGAGCGAAACATAGTCCAGCGTGGGAGCATCAGATTCTAGAAGATAATAATGCTCAATGTAAATATTGCGAAAGTTTTAAAATACAGTTCCAGTACAACGTCAATGTTGTACCACCTGAAAAGTCAGCACTCGACGGTTGCAGTGCAAGTTGAAAATGGAGTGCCAGCCTCCCAACAAGCTATCACTTCAGAGATGCCCATGAACATGGTGGATGGTGAGGGGTTTCGTGAGTTACTGAACTACATTGAACCAGGCAACCAGGCTACAACATGCCCTAAAGAGGTACAATTACTAGCCGCATTGAGAAGCGGTACAAAGAAAAGAAAGACAAGCTCAAGCTACAGCTGACATCGTGGCTATAAAGACTGACTGTTGGACTGCGTTAACTGCAGAGAGTTACGTCACTGTTACATGCCACTTCATCGACGAAGCCTGGCATTTGAAATCAGCAGTCCTGCTAACCAAGGCAATACCAGTCAAACACAAAGCAGAAAACCTAGCTGAAAAGTTGAATGAGGCTGTGCAGACATGGGGGCAAGCTGGACGAGTGATAGCCTGTGTCCACAATAACGCAAAAAATATCATGGCAGCAAACAATCCCACTCGTGCTAACTGACATGTTGGCTTTACATTTGACTATCAATGAAGGATTTGCCAGCTATGTTCACCGGGTCATTGTTGCAGCCCTGAAACTGGTACATCACTTTAATCATAACACTGTTGCTACCAAGGCACTGGAGAGCAAGCAGCAACAAATGAAACTACCAGCTTATCGGCTAATATAGTCCTGCAAAACAAATTGGATCTCGGTCTGCAAGATATCTGAAAGACTTTTGGAGCAGCGCTGAACAGCTACGACTGTGCTGTACTGTACAGCTGAGCTGTACAACTGAGTTTTGGGACTAAAGGTTGAATACTAGCAGCTTATGGAAGATATGGTGCCAGTCTTGGGAGCGCAAAATTAGAACTACCATTATGTCTGCTGAAAAAGAGGTCTTGATTTCCAACACCTACCCAACCACCTTCAGTCTGATAAATTCTCACCTACTGAGAAATGAGGGTGACTGCAGCTAGCTCGTGGAGTTCAAGTCCAAAGTCCAGGCCTCACTGGGGGAACAAATGAAGGTAATTACATACCATCACTAAATGTATTGCTTATTTTACCATAGTTATCCCGGTTTATTATTTTATTGTTGCAGTGTATTTTTATATAAACAGGTTATGTTGCGCCCTGCCCCCTGTTTGAGACCAGTTATTGGTTTAATCTGAATTGCTGATGTAGCTTAAGTTACTCGGATGTAGCCATTATTGTGGCAGCCCGCCATAGTCTAATTTGCCCCACCATAGCCTCATAATAACATGAAAGATCTTGTCATTGTTTCAGCAAAGCACCTCTCACCCTCAGTCAGTTAGCCCCATGCCCTTTGCTGTACGAACTCACACTTTCTCTCACATACAATCACACTCGGAGCGGAGGAGGGCGGACCTAAATGCTCACTATGGCCACCACGTCCCCTTCCTTTCAAAAAGGGCGTCAATGTTTACAACTTCAATGAGGGGTTAAGAGAAACTATTCTTCTGTTAAAGAAAAGAGAAAAAAACACCATTAGTGTGAATTGGTGGAACAGCAATCAGGTAAAGTTGAGTTTGATGTCAACAAATTAGTAACATTAAACATCATGTGATGTGCTAGCTTGCAGTGCATCTCTCTTCTATCCGTCTTGCTAAGTAGTACAGTACATCTGTTGGTCTCTTTGTGTCTTGTGTCGTGTTCTGTGACTGTGTGACAAAAGTTAAAGTGAAATACAACTATTTTGAAAATTAACTAATTGACTCACCAGCCAAGTTACCTGGTAGATGAAAAAATCCACCGACCAAGCATGTTGTTTACTGACCAGACTTTATGCATATTTGGTATGACATCAGTATTTAAAATATTGCAGTAAAACTTGAAAATGATCAGTACATGGGGACCTGTTGTAGAAGAATATTTTGAAGATTGCTGATAACTTATATTTCTTTTCATTGAATTTTAAAAATCTCTCTGTAAAGAAATGAATGGGATATTGTTATGATTATATCATCTAATTATTAAAAATGCTGGTCAAACGGAAAATCTATGTGCATTTGATGTTTGGCAATTGTTAATTTCAGACATCACACACACAAACACACAACGCACTGCCCTATTCAGGAGCTACCAGTGTGCTGCTCTAAATTATTTTTACTATTTGCATGTCTATTTTTAGGGGAAAATGTGACAGAAATGCTTGCACTATTGAGCCCTGTTGTGGACCCTTTTCTATAAACACCCTAATCCTAATAGTCTTCTTGTCCCATTCACTCCAGATCTAGGTATTCTGGCCGTGTCTTTCAGAGAAACAAATAAAATCACGAGTCACATCAAGTCACAAATACAAATTACAAATAACCACTAACCACTGCACCTCTTAAGAATTGGAGCAAAGGAGTAGCCTGCACATACAGTGAACCTTGCTATGCAAGTGTGATAAATTACCATGGTAACTGAAGCTTCATGAAATCAACCACTGAGTGTCTGTGATTATGACCTTTTATTTTCAGATGGGTTTAGTTTAAAAAAAAAAAAAAAAAACCTCTTAAAATTGGGCTACAGGACGAAAGGGCACTAAATTTTAGTATTTAAATACAGCTAATTAAGCTCCTGGCAAACTTTTTCTACCAGGCTGACTCAAATAGTGGCAATGGCAGCTTGCAGTGGCATGTTCAGCTGCCACTGACCTGCCATTGCAGCCGCCGCTGTTTGGGGCTCTGCCACAGCAGCTGCTGCTCTTAGCTAACCATAGGCGTAGATGAGTGAATATTATGCAGTTACACAAAAACGACACATGGTGGTGTTGATTCTGAAATGTTTAGATTGTACCTTTTTTTTTCATTTCTGCTAGTTTTAAATCAAAAGTATTAAAATATAATGAGGGATGAAACAGGAACTCCACCAATTTTATAAGTACTCTGTAGTAGCCTGTAAAACTATTCTATAATATCCCCTGAGGCTTTATAGTAACGGTCGCTGTCCTGCCACTAGATCTGAAGTCTCTACAAGAAACATATTTTGGCAGCATATTGACTATAAACGTGGGGGAACGTGAATGACTTAAAGACAGATATTAAGATCTTAAAATACAACTCTGATTCCAAAAAGTTGGGACACTGTATAAAACGTAGTCCTAAATAAAAACTGAATGCAATCATTCACAAACTAACTGGTGTTTTCAAGCCCATAGTAAAATACCTTTTGCAATCATGTTTGACAAAGTGGTGAACCTCAGACTAGGGTTGGGAACCGAAACTCGGTTCCAAATTAGAACCAAATCCCGGGTACCAGGTACCCGTAAAAGAAAAAAAAGTTTAATTTCGATTCTGCTAATCGGTTCCTAGAAGAGATTTATTTTTATTTTTGCAAACAAAGGCTACAGTCTGCAAGGACGTGGCTACCTGGCCAGGACCTTTTTATTCATCTGACAGGACCTGTCTGTCTACGTCACGCATCAGCGCCTGTGTTTTGATAAGAGCTAGCGGTTAGCCTAACGTCGCAGAAGCAGTGTGTGATGGACCGAAGTCAAAGAAAGTGACGACAAGGCTAAGTGCAGTAAATGTGGGACGTTGATTAGCTGCAAGTTGGGTTGCACTTCCAATCTGTTAAAACATTTAAGGCAGCACGGCATCGATTTGAAAGAGTGTAGAGTATTTAATGTCTTGCGGTCCTCGAGTGCGAGTGTGTCAGCCTGCTCAGCCAGCGCCTCGCAAACACCTCCAGTCATCCCTCCAGTAGAGCCAGGGACAGCGATCCGTGAGACACTGTTCTCTTTAGCAATGAAGGGAAAGATGACAAAAGAAAAAACTGAGTGCCACAGAACAGTAACCGCATTTGTGGTGAAAGGGCTACACCCGTTCTCAGTTGTTGAATCTCCTTATTTTTTAAATCTTGCTCAAGTTACCTAAATGACGAAGTTGAAAGAGGAGGATCCTCATTTATTATTTATTTAAGATTTTTTTTATTCACATGGCTGTGGATCATATGTTTTTATTATATGTATTCATTTTTGTTAATGTTCAGTTAACGCTTAAAAATAAAAATATTTTTGTTATCTAAACATTTGACCCCTTTTTACCATATTGGAAACGAAACTCGGAATCGTTAAGAATCGGAATCGATAAGCAGAATCGGAATTATAAAATTCAAACGATACCCAACCCTACCTCAGACGATCCTTGCTTGGGAATGTCTGAGCCTTCTGAGAAAACCCTTTCATACCCTATCGTGATGCTATCACCTGGTAGAGGTAAATTCCCACGTAATTCTGTACATTAGTAACCAGATTTATTTTTTTTACCATTACATATACACTCAATGCTCACACTGGAGGGAGGTTACTAACTGCACTGAACTTTACTTAAGATTCAAAAATGCCTTTTTCACAAAGGCAACTCTAAGCTACTAGGAACATTGAAGAATAAGTGTAAAGAACAGCAAGACTAATAACTGTGTACCAGATAATATCTGTGGCGATTCAGGACACAATATGGCCCTAAACACATTGCCTCAGGTCATGATGGGAAACAACCACCTACACCCAACACTTTCCAGAACATAGTCGGGGAGCAGAGAAGATGTTTGTTTTTCTCCTAGGCAAAGTCGATTCTTGCATCAGGACTAACCCCCTTCACCTTTCTAGCAGTTGGGAAACAACACACAGGAGCTTCACTTTGGTCTTGAGATGCTGCAGCCTATAGACTAATCTGACGACTGTTTTGTGTGTTCCGCCATCTAGCGGCACCGCCATTATTGCGGTGGGAGGTCATAGTGACTTTCATTCTGCCTGTTGACAGTGACAGCGGCATGGGCATTAATATTATTCAAATTTTACATATTAATATTGGTTAGGACAGTAGCCAAAATATGGAATGGTGAAGTACGAGGAAAAAATGCACCACTTACCCATTCGTCACACTTCAAGTGATAAAGTACCGTGTAATATAATAACGTTACTGTACTAGCTAGCTAATGTTAGCATAATCAAGAGCTGCATTGAATCATCATAGAACGTTGACCTTAAAGTTCGTAAAAAGAAATACAAATTAATGTGGGTTTTTTTAGGTATTCAAGACCATTTGATTAATCACCTGGCATGTGATGAGCATCAAAATGCCAACTACAGGTCACTCATTGAGGGTCAAAATTACCTGAGCTCCACATGTGATGACCAAATATTGCACACTCAAACGATGAAAACATCATTCTTAAAGGAGCTGTCGCCACCACAATAATAGCAACTTAACTACTTCAGGTACCTCCCCGGATTTGTCTGTATGTATATTTACTGACAAACTGTAATCTGCACTGTACATTTACTGCTACCGACAACTTGCTGTCTCTTTTCCCCCTGCTCCGCTCCACTCAGCGCCACACTCATTGAATTAAAAACACTCATAAACCTCCATAAACACTGCAAACCTCACTAATACCCACAGAAAGGTAGGTTAAACCTAATGCCCAGAGTTCCATTGTGTGTGAATTTCAGACAATATTCTTAAGTTAGTTGTTTTGTGTACTTTATATCACAATCAGAATCAGAAATACTTAATTGATCCACGGGGGGAAAATTGGGTTACGTTACAACTGCTCCGCCAAAATTAGAAATACACAGGCATCGAGAATTCTAATACAAATACAATATGTATATATATGTGCATTATACTACAACCTATATATAGAGACAGAAAAATAAGAAAAATGTAAAATAGGTATAATACAGTATATACAACAGTGTAAATAAGTGTTATTGCACCATGGAATTGTACAGAAAGTCGGTAGTGCAGGACTGAGGAAGTTGGTTAATATGTGCTGACAGGGTGAAGAAGTCCAAGGGCCAGTCTATTGACAGAGTGTCCGATACTCCGAGGGGGGAGTTGTAAAGTTTTATGTTCACAGGCCATAATGACTTCCTGTCGCGCTCTGTGGTGCATCTTGGTGGAATAAGTATAGTACTGAAGGTACTCCTGTGTCTGACCAGCACGTTATGGAGTGGGTGGGAGACATTGTCCATGATGACATTTAACTTGGACAGCATCTGCCATCAGAGAGTCCAGCTCCACCCCTACAACATCACTGGCCTTGTGGATCAGTTTGTTAAATCTGTTGGCGTCCACTACCCTCAACCTGCTGCCCCAGCACACAACAGCAAACAGGAGAGCACTGGCCACCACAGACTCATAGAAGATCCTCAGCATCGTCCAGCAGATGTTAAAGGACCTCAGCCTCCTCAGAAAAAAAGAGACTGCTCTGGCCCTTCATGTAGACAGCTTCAGTGCTCTTAGTCCAGTCAAGACCAGCTTATTCTCTGTATAAAAGGCTCGGACATTTCTGGGTGCTTATCACTTTAATTTGTATGTTCTCTGAGAATAGGAGATTATGTATGTTCAGCGTTACCGTTGTCACAGTGTGTAAAGAGCGAGGCTTAAGTTCAGTGTGCACAGCGGTATAGTTTAAAATTCAGTTACATGTGACGATCATCCTTTTCCTCCCTGTGTGATCCAGTTTGAGATACTCTGAGTATTGAGTCAATGACAGAAAACTTATGACAATACTGAGTATTGAACTGTGTCAATAAATACGGCTGAACACAATACAGCTCAGAGAAGAAGTTACGTCTCCTCATCTTCATTCCTGTGTCCTGACCATCCTGTTTACTGCCAAAACCTAGAAGAGCTAGCCCACCTTGGTTACCTCAGAAACATTGGTCCTTCGAGCCGGATGTCAGTATTCAGGATGGAGCTGGATGAGGAGAGACAACCTGATGTGAGGCCCAAGTGGCAGACACATCGACCTGATAGACTTCAAAGTGGACTATGTGGGATATCGTCAAAGGGACCTGGTAAAGCCGGGCTTACCATCCTCTACCAGAGAGGGGAGGGTGTTTCGTCCACATGAGGGACCAGACCAGATGACACCCTTCCAGACATCCCACATTGACTCTGGTAGTTTTTATGGGAATGCTGCTCACCATGAGATTCCTCAGCTAGCCCCAGGTAGCATCTAGAGAAGAGATTTGGTTAGTGATGTCTTACCTGAACCTACACCACCCTACACCTACACACCAGGGGAGCCCGTACCTCGATTCCCATTACCATAAGGAAATCAGGGCTATTCAAGAGGAGAATGCTAGGCTGCTCCAATCACGACAGGTCTTCCAGTCAGGTGTAAAGGAACTTAACGAAGCACAGTGAGATTAAAGAGCTAATTGAGGTAGCCCGCTCACTGCGAGCAGATATAGTCCAGGCTAGCCCAGCTTCACAATATAGCACCCACAAACCTCCACAAACCGGTGCTGTAGCATCATGGAGTTATCCTTTTACAACAGAACCAAAGGAGGAGGAGGATTGGCCTGATCCTCCCCCATGGCCTGAACCTGATGAGGACCTGCAAACTGGCATGGGCAACCTTAAGTTTGAGGAACAAGAGCTAGACAGTAGCCAACCCTACTATGCTCCCAAAGACACTGTCTATCCTCCATCGCCAATACAACGGCATTCTCAGCTCCTAGTCCCTGCTCTTGGTAAAGGGAATCCACCCTATCACCCTGCACGGCCCTCTCAGCCAGTAGCACGCCCTGCTCCAGCCTATGCAGGTTTAATGCCTGTACAAGCCTACCATCCCTTGGCAGCCACCGGGATGGCGCCCGTAAGGCCGACACCTAACCACCCCATGCAGCCTATCGTATAGAGGCCCTAAACCTACTATCCCAAAGTTCATTCACCCAGATCCTGGTGAGTTTGCAAGGCTCCGCATGGCTTTAGAGAATCTACTCCCATCCAACGCTACAGAACTCTTCGAGTATCAAATACTTGTGGACCACCTAAAGCTTGAGGAAGCTAAGCTCATAGCTGATGCCTACCTAAACTCGCCAAGGCCTTATTGCCGACACTATGACAGCCCTCCACGATAAATTCGGACAACCCCATAAGCTTGCCTTAAAGAAGATAGCAAGTGTCCTAGAAGCTCCTGAAGTCAAGCGTGGAGATACCGCGGCGTTCCAGAAGTTCTCCCTCCAGATACAATCATTGGTGGGCCTGCTGCAGACCTTACGTCCTGAAGAGGAAATTGAATTGAACTGTGGCTCACATGCAGCTTGATTACTGAGCAAACTCCCTGCAGAGCAGCGAGCTGACGCCGGCACCAGTTCAAGCAGCCTGGAGATACCCACACTCTATATGACTTGTCGGAATGGCTCCGCTACGAGTCGTGGTGTCAGGGCTTCAACAGTCAAGCTACTGAAAGAAGCAGCAAGGAAAGGCACAACGCGAAGATTGATGGTCGTCCTGGGAAACAAACAGTGACAGTCCTGCACGGTGCTAGAGAGCCTTCAGGGACTATTTCCATGCCACACAAGGAGAGTTCAGTGAAGCAGAAATCCAAGGGTAAAGCCTACTGTGCTTACTGTCAGAGCACTGAGCATTATCTCAGTCAGTGCAATGACGTTACCAAACTCAAGAGTGGATCCAGGTTAACAAACGGCGCTGGCGCTGCGCACGAACTCATCAAGCAGCCCAGTGTCCACTGAAAAAACCCTGCAATCTCTGTCAGGGAAAACACCTCCCGGGTTTCCACAAGATAAATAAAGATTAGAAAGGGGCAATAAAGATGTAGCAGTGAAGAGAGCTGCTTAACCAGTTCTGCCTCTGACTCCCTCTACCTTGACCGACCTGGAGCTGGGAATCGGGTCATGTTGAAGGTTGCTCCAGTGCTTGTACAATATGGGGAGCGGATCATAGACACCTTCGCGATCCTCGATGATGGGTCCGAGAGAACTATGCTCTTACCAGCAGCAGCTGAGTCTCTGGGCATAAAGGGCTCTCCGGAAGATCTTCCACTGCGTACAGTCCGTCAGGATATCCAGGTGCTCCATGGACACACTGTGTCTTTCAGTGTCTCCCCAGCTGCCAACCCTCAAACTAGCTATAAGATTGATGGCGTCTTTACAGCTAGCTGCCTCAGCTTAGGTCAGCATACTTACCCCATCGACTGCCTTCAAAGGAAGTTCAAACACCTACGTGGCATTCCCATACCTGCTTTAAGAGAAGCCAAGCCCTCACTCCTTATAGGCTCTGACCAGCCCCATCTCATAACACCTGTTGAGCCGGTAACACTTGGCCCGCCTGGTGGCCCAGCAGCAGTCCACACCAGGCTTGGATGGACGCTTCAAGGCCCCATCCAATGCATGGGGTGGCCAGCCCCCTCTGTGCAATGAATTTTCACCTCATCTCTGCCACTGATGGACAAGCTATACAAGCACGTTGAGAGGCTTTGGCAAGCAGACACTGTATCTTACCGGCACGAGAGAGAGGTAACTTGGTCAAAGCAGGATCAGCAGGCTGTAGCAGTGCTGGAAGCCAAGACGGTCCGTACAAAGGTAGACGGAATACTCAGGTATGCTACACCATTGCTGCGCCATGCAAACATGCCACCGCTGCATGCGCCAAAGGAGTCAGTCGTACCACTGAGAGGAGTCTCCGGAAGGACCCAAGGCAAGCGGTCGCCTATAAGACAGAAATGCGCAAGCTCATCGAAGCAGGCACCGTCTTGTGTCCTGACCGATACACCACCTTGGTTACCTCAGAAACATTGTCTATGTTTATTGTCAGGTTATTGTCAATCCTCCACAATGTCCACATTGACCCCCTGGATGGAAACATGGGTCACCGGTGTCTTGGTTCCCTTTAGATCCACAACCAGCTCCTTAGACTTTGACAAAGTCACCCACAGCAGCCCTGTACTCAGCCTTATCACCCTTGCTGATACATCCAATTATGGCAGTCATCAGAAAACTTCTGAAGATGGCAGGACTGTGTAGTAGTTGAAGTCCATGGTGTAGAGCAGTGGTTCTCAAATGGGGGTACGCGTACCCCTAGGGGTACTTTGGAGTACTGCAGGGGGTACTTGAGAATTTTTTTTTAAATGTTAGAAAAATAAAATATCAGAAGAAAAAAATATCAGTCATAAAATAATTATAAGTTCAATAAAAATGTAAATGCAAGTTCAATAAACCACATTTTATAGTCAATATTCCTATTTTCAGTGTTATCGTGTCCCAAGTCACGTTCATGATGACGTTTGTTCACTGTGAATGGGAAGCTAGTTTCAATTCTGAATAACGAAAAGAAAAATGGATTTGTGGTTGAAATGTAGCAGCAATGCAGCTGAAAACAAGGATGGACATGAACACTGGAAAAGAATGTGTAAAAGAAAACTGGAGTGGCAAGTGAAGTGACTGAGAGTGAAGGACATATACGGTATTATCAAGGCTCAGTTAATGGCACATCTCATGATGATGATGATTGGACAATATGGGTGTAACAGATCACAAAACTCACGGTTCAGGTCGTATCATGGTTTTTGAGTCACGGTTCGGTTAATTTTTCTGATCAGCAAAAAGGAAAAAAAAGGGTTAAGGTTAAATTTATAAATGTGCTACATGGTGCTGTTTGTAGTCACCACCATAGATGTATTATAAGTATTATAATTTAATTGATTTATTTTATTAAATAAGTATTGTAATATAAGCAATTTTAATACATCTTTGGTCACCACTCTAGTCTCACTCAATGTCCCACCCACAACTATCTGATCTGGTTACACGTCACGAGTAATAGTCTATCGACATTGCTGCTGTGTTTGACAGGTCTAAGACTGGGGCTGTGAGTAAAAACGAAGGCAGCAGTAACTTCCAAAGTTGCAATGAATATTAAAATCTCATGATCTACTTCTATGGTGATGAGCATGCCCAGTTTCCCAGTTACACCACTGAAAATGCCTGAAGTCACAGCCAACGGGATTACACTTAACGGAGGTGAAACTGACAGCTGTTAAATAAGTCGTTCATCAAACTTCAGTATAAAACACAGCGCGACTGTCTTCTCGATCTTTTCACTGCAGCCCTGCATCGAGGTTTAAGAAATTATTACTATAAAAAGGCAACAGCGGCCGTAAAACTGTGTTTTACACTATGATGGTTAAATTTTGCAATTAATCCGCAGTACACATGCGTGCTTCCCAAGAATTCTGGGAAAGCTTGCATCTGTGTGGACCTGCAGAAACTGAACAAAGCTGTCAAGAGAGAGGTTCATCCTGCCGACACCAGAGGAGGTGATTGCACAGCTGAGCGGCTCCTCAGTCTTCTCATCACTGGCGGATCCCACTGGACACAAGACAGCCAGAGACTGACGACCTTCATTACTCCATTTGGAAGACACTGCTTCAAACTTCTTCAATCCCAGATCTTCCATAGGAAAACGGTCGAGACACTGGAAGGGCTGCAGGGACTTGCAGTCTTCATGGATGGCATCATTGTGCAGGGCGCAGAAATGAAGGAGCATGAGACAGGCTGCAGAATGTCATGGGCCGGCTGGATTCCGGAGGCCTTAAACTGAACACAGAGAAGTGTGTGCTAAGACGGGGAGCTGTACTTTCTGGGTACGGTGATCAACAAAGATGGAGTGCGACCTGACCCAGCCAAAGTGTCTGCAGTAAACAAGCTCAACCCACCAGAGAATGACCAAGAGTTAAAGAGAACTCTTAGCATGATGAACTGTCTGGGTAAATACAGTTAGGTCCATAAGTATTTGGACAGTGACACAATTTTTGTAATTTTGCCTCTGTACACCGCCACAATGGA